>JAJLTP010000161.1:12753-26451 GCA_030568275.1 Lipomyces orientalis | reverse complement strand
ATCGCAATTCCGAGACGACAGCGCAACGCACATACGGACCACGAGATTGCAGCCCTCAAACTTTCATAGGACTGCGAGACACCGACCTCAACCGCGATCATCAAGGTTGTACGATTTCCCTCTCGATACTGTATTGCACCGTCCCATCCTCTCGTTGTGCGACCACGAGTGTTTCCCATTTCTGCCCACTGATAAACCCCGTTACTGATTTCCGAACTTAGCCCTGGCTGCCTCACAACTGCACGTGAAATATCTGATAATAATGCAGTAACCATTGCTGCATGAAGCGCACTTGGTGGAGCCGCGACAATGGCAACATTCCTGGTGCCATCGTACCACAGTCGAGGATACCTGGTGAGCACGGTCAGCAGAGCTTGAACAAAGATCTCGCCGTCACATACTTGCACTCCTCATTTTCGAGGATCGCTTGCACTCGTTCGTACTCCTCCCAACTCGCTTGAACTTCAAGCTGCACATCAGGCGAAAGAGGCCTCCTAACAATTTCCAACAGGTCTGAATGCTCGGTCATGGTGCGTCGTTGATTTGCAAGTGTTCTCTTGTCAGCGGAAAGAATCAGTTCGTTGGCTTTTCTCTTTCTCTTTCCTTCTTGGCGCGTGCTAGACATACATTGCAGCGCGAGGGCCCGACGATTGCGTGGTGCAGATCTGGTCCGTCCCCGGTTGCCGATCGCACACATCTTTAATTCAGTGACAGAATCGATGATGTCAGAATGACAAAGGACAGAGATGTCACAGATTGGTATAAAATGTTCAGAGTGCTTGACATTTCAGAAGCAGAATAAATGGTTCGTAGGGATCGGTGATTGTGGCGAGCTAGCAGAGGAATATTTTTATCCGGACTGGGTCCTGTTTGGTGTTTTGTCTTGCGTTGCCACGACAGGCGCTTATTTACGTCCGACGCCGTCGGTAAATTCCTGAACTGTAAAATATTTTCTGGTGCATCACAGAAACAAGGCTTAACAATCTAAGGCTGCTCAAGCCGCGGAATCAACTGTGCAGGAACGGAGAGGAAAAGATATGGAGTGACAAACGACGTGGCTTCCGCCTGATTGTCCATTCCAGCACTGACAGCCAACGGTCACGTATGATACGCAAGTGTTTAGTCTTTTCTCTGCTGTACTCTGTAGTTAATGGTGCAAACTGTTGCAGTTCTATTTGGCGGATGCCGCATTGGGCACGCGTGTCTTACGTGCAATTCACCACAATTCACATAGCGGTATGGTGCGGGACAGCAAGAACCGACCAAAATTTTGACCACACTTCTAAAAACATCACTTCACTGCACCACATCGATATCCTCCTAGAAACTCAATCAGACGATAGATTGTCCATTTAGAAATATAATTTGCTAGTTTATATTTGATGAAAAAGAAAACAGATCTAGATTTGCTACATTTTGGACGGCCACTTTACTATGGGCTGGGAAAAATTGGCGGGATTACGCATACACATCGCAGTAACCTACGCATTTATGCAATAAATATGCCGGTATTTTTAGTCACGTGATGTTACCTGATTCCGAGTCTCTCGTGCGTTCGGAGTAAATAACAGTCATGGCATTTAGCTTTCATCAGCGACAACTGCAATGCCAGCAAAATCCAACAAAACAGGTTACGGGTGCGAAGAACGTGGAGATATCAGGTTAATGCGGATGATAGCAATAACTTTACGGAAGATTTTTAATGTGTTAGCTTCGATGGCGCGGTTAAAGATAGGGGTGGATACGATTTGCGAGTAATCGTAACTCGTAATCGTATATTCTAATAGATTACTATAAGATTGGTCACAATGGTTTACGATTAACTATACGAGCAATGAAGTTGGTTGGTCGTAAAAAATTGTATAGTTACATGGGCATTTGGATAATCTAAACCCTAACCACTGATACACCTAATCTTGATGATATTTCAGATGACAGAGGTTTCGTTTGCAAGGGTAATAACCCTACCTTCCTAATAAGGAATACGATTACTTTACGATTAGAGCTCCATTTTTGCGATTAGCTTTACGATAATCTTTAACTCCACTGATGACGCAAATTACCAGTGGGTCGAGGTCGAGGACGGTGAGACTGTTCTGAAGAAGGAGGGCCAAGGTCAAGGTCTCATGGTGTCTGACTTTTTCTGTGCTTGTCATGGCGCGATCCGATTTGGAGAAGATGAAGCAAGAGTAATCATGCTTCCAGGAAAGAATCGGCAGGGTCGGTGGAGATCTGAGGACATGGTTGAACAGCTGCAGAAAGTCATTCCATTGTTCGAAAAGCAGCATCCAAATTGTACGGGCCCCTTCATATTTGACCAATCGTCAAATCATCAAGCCATGCCTCCAGATGGTCTCCTTGCGCACAAGCTGAACCTCGGCGACATGAAGCCTGAACGCACTCGACCTGGCTGGTATATTGGCCGTTTTGGCGGTTGCAGTTTCTGCAATACTCGAGCTTCAATGCTCTTTCCTGTGACGAAGGGTTCTTCTCTAAAATTGGGTAGCTCTGTTGTGGGCGAATATTGTTGATGCAGTACCTCTTTCAGGTGACTAATAACGGTCGCCGCGATGGATTCTCCGAGTTCCTTCTCCAATAGCAAAGCTTTGAATCGTGGATCCAGCACCAGAGCTATATAATACGCATCTTGAGCATCCATGCAGTCATAGTACTTCTGGTACTTCCTCAGCCCAACTGATACAGCCAGGGCAATATCTGGATCAAGATCTGAAAACTCTCCCTGTATATAGGCAGCATCATTCAGCATGTCGTGCAGCTCGTAGTATATTGGTATTGCGAGACTGATCTGGGGGTCGCGCTTCGACACATTCAGAGTGAACTCCTCAAACTTTGCCAAAACAGTTTCGATTTGTTGTAATCGGTGCCAGTCCTCGGTCGTAAAAGGAGGAAGATAGTGTTGGTGCTCGATCCATTTTCTTGTCTGCTGCTTTGCTTCGAGGGCGTCTCGGAGCATTCGATGGGTGGAATTCCAACGGGGGTCCACATCATACTCAACGAACTTCTCTTTCAATCCGTTTGCTTGGCAGATAATCTTCCATTGTTGCTTTCGTCCTGGCGTACGCGTTATCCAGAGAGCCATTATCCGAAGGCGACACAGTGCGGAATGCGATCCGATCCTCTTGGTTTACTTGCATGAGGTCACAAGCATCGACTGCCGTCTTTCTATCGCCCGCTTTCAAGCGAAAAGTATGTCACTTACAATTAGATTCAGCACATGTGCCAGACGCCGGACATAGCTGTCAACATCTTGAAAGCGCAATCTCTTCGGACACAGAGTAGCTGTATCTTCTGTTGAAATCTGTTCCTGTAAATGGAAGTATAGTTCAGACATTAGAGTTTCGTTATTTGCAGCATTGTCTGCCGTAATTGTAAGGACCTTGCATTCGATTCGGAGCTCTGCCATATTCTCTCCACTGTGAGCTCCGCATATTTATGTGAACTCAGGCACTTGTTCTCGATACTGATAGTCAGGGGTCAACCAATGTCCGATCACTCCTAAGATAGCCTTGGAGTTTTTGCTGGTCCAAACATCAAGGGATAGCGCAATGGTCTGACATGTTTGCGAGAGTTCATGAATCAATCGAGTTCGACGCACATTGAACTCCGTGTCAATTCGACGAGCGACCGTTAGACGGCCGGTGAGCGGAAGTGAGACACCTGGTAAATCGTTGAATAACTGTTGGAACGCTGGTGATTCAATTGCCATGAAGGCCATATCATCCAGGAATATCCAACGTAGCAAATTCCGTTCTAAGATTTTCGCTACGTCATCTTTAGCCTTCTTCCTGAACATGGTAGCAACTGACTGCTGCCTCATCCTCCCCTCGTCCGCTCCAGAGCTATCACCGTTGATTCTATGCCTATTGAGGTGAAGCTTCATATTGCTCGTGGACGTCGCTCGGGCCGAATCCGTCATCTTCCAATATCACACTTTGTATTGTATCTCCCTATCCTCTACTGGTTCTTTTTTGCCTCGCTTTGGGTACCACAACTTTCCCGGCAGCGAAGAGACGTTGAAGTACGACCAAAGTGAGGGATTGTGGCTCCTGACCTGAGGAGTTGACGACCGATCCGAAAGGCGAGAAGTTTCTGAAATTTCGACAATAGACAAAACCTGCTCCTGAGCAGAGTCTCCACTTCTAGCGTCTGCAGGAGTATCTGAGTCTTGAATCAATTGAATTGCCAAATCATTGGATGTAAGTGGTTCGCTACCCTCCAGTGGCGGATTCAACCGAGTCTTCTTCACAGTCCGGTCTTCCGGACCTGCCTCCTCGTCACTGCCGTCATTGAGTAGGTGATGACGGAAGAAATCTCACAATCACTGTCAGACATGTTTTTGTGGATAGGAATAATTTCCAAGGGATGATAGATGCAATATGAAAACAAAAAGACGCGTTCTGGACGACGCGTGATAACGCGTCATGATTGGTTGAAGTAAAGTTTAACTATTATACTAGCGTCTTTATTCGTATTCGACGCTCCGGATTTTATTCGTTACGAATAAACAGAAATCCTGCGAATACGAATATCGAATACGAATAAGGAAATTTTTATTCGTGAACACCCCTAAATTATCATATAAAGAGGAGTACACAACGGTTACCAATTTGAGAGAGCTTAGCAGTGGCCGCAACTTTGTACGAGATAATTCTACAACCTGGAACTCTTGGTTCATGATGATTAGAACTGCAACATAATACAGCCATCAACCTCTTTTGCCATCAATATCGAAAGAACGACGACTTATTATTACAAAATCTGCATCACATCTCGTTATTCTTTTATCATGCTACATTAGTTACAGAAGGTTGTAGTGCCACTATTGATATGGTGTTACAAACAATGGACTTTTTGCTTGAGCAGTTTGAAAGGGCAAAGATTTGTGAGTCCTTGCTGCAACTCTAGCTGGACAGAGTCGCGCGAATACTATAGTTTGACGGAGAGATCACCGGTCTATATTGCAGCCTTAGTATTATCTCCACGGTGGAAGTGGAATTATATTGACAAAACCTGGCCTGAAGAATGGCAAGCAACCTGCCGGAAACACTTCTAGATTACAGGATATAGGTCGACTGCAATCCAAGTTCGTACTCAGACGTCAGCATCAGCGAATCAGGGCTAAGAACTCCTATCAGAAGTGGGCTCTGCAGAAGAAAGTGTCCAGCCATGAAAACGAATATGCGAAATATCTACTTATTCTGGTGTTGCCAGAGGTCACAGATCCACGATCCTGGTGGTAGAAACTACCCAGTATGGCCAAATATTTTGTCAAAGTCTCAGCAGAGCCAGAACGTTTATTTTCAGGTGCAAAAATTACGATTGCAGAGGGTAGGAACAACCTTGGAATGGAGAGTATTGACGCAATTAATTGCCTTAAATCGTGGTTGCGTAAGCGTAGTATGATAGCTTTTGGTAATAGTGCTACTGATATAAGCTTGTCAGATATGAGATGACAAGCTACGCCCGGTCGGAGCGAAGGGCTGATCAAAGACAGCATCTCGCGCAGTCCATGGCGAAGATGGTCGGCAGACAGCTTGTGCGCAGGCTTGTATTCGATGGTGTAGAGAAGTATATTGTCGCGGTTCTCGACATGATGAACGCAATCTTGATCCGCATTTGACCGTTTTGGCTTCATTGTCTCATCAACAATAGGTTTGTTCGGACTACTGGCACTTTTGTCAATTGCGTGAGACGTATTCTCGAAATCGATCTTAGTTCCTAGGTGAAACGCTTCTTGGGCGGCTGGAATGGATCGCAATGCGGTTATGGCCTGATATACTTGATCTTGCACAGCATTATTTTCGTAGATGACAAGATCAGCTTCGCTCGCGAGGGCCTTGCGGCAAACACTGTCTCCATGATCTCTCAGGAACCGACGGGAGGGCAGAAGTCGTTGGAGCCTCGCCCGGAGGCTGTAGGAACCTGTAGATAGAGTCGAATACTTGTTGCTGGAGACTATGGAAGTCAGACAACGGACGAAGGTATGTAGGACAACAGCGTCCATCGGGGTTAGTCAATGGCCCTTTCGTAGTAAGTTCTTTTGTCCGTCTGAATTTTCAACGGTTCCGACAGAAAGGTATGACAACATTCGATGAATTCTTCAAAAGTTGTGTTCTGGTTTTCATGTTGTTCATGCTGTAGCCGTTCGTCCGCTTGTTGTCGCCTTTTCTTCTCTTGTTTCCGCCGCTTCTTCTCTTGTTTCCACCGCTCCTTCTCCTTCAAATACAGTTCCATATAGTCCATACCTATTAGCTTCGACGTCGACAACCCAATCAATCAGTGGGCGTATCGGAAGACAAGGGTACTAAGTTCCAAGGCGGACTGGAAGACGCGCGTGATGGAGTGATGTGTGAAATCCGCGTCATAGGGCTAGGGGTGGGATCACATGCCGCCTCACCACCCAATTCTACAAGTCGATTTCAACCTTTAGATCAAGGGATTATACAGAATCTTAAGGTCTATTACCGGAAGCAATGGCTATGTTATATGCTTGAAGGTTTTGAGAATGGCCAATATCCTCTTCAGACGGTGAACATCTTGGATGCAGTTCGCTGGCTTCTTCGGGCATGGAACGGTCCCTGGTCATATATGGGCCGGGAAATTGGACGAGCTATTCGTTGAAGTATGACGGGCGGGTGACGAACAACCTGTCAGAAAGGTGAGCTATATCGTAAGCGCAACTCTGTGGAAACTGACTGCTCACATTCATGTTGTTTTAGTGGCTCATTAGTCACGGACGCGCCAACCATCTTCCAAGAACAATTGGGCTTAGGATAAGTGACTTTTTTCCACAAGATGAGTGGGCCACCAGCAATATCCCGGATAGTAATGTTCCTTTTTACGGCGGTCGCAACCTATGGGACACCCTCGCGCTCGCCATGGAATGGACCGCAAGGATGAGATTTATTAGGTTCCTAAATCATTGGGTTTGCCAAAGGATTAAGCTGTATGCCCACTTCAGTTTTCTAAAATGCTGACACGTAAATAGCTTGCTTGTTATAATCACTATTAGAAATCCTATCTGCAGTTTAGTCTTTATAGACGCAACAGTAATAACACTTCCTTCTACTTATGCTAAAACCTGGCAGTTACCGCTGCACAATAACCGCCGCTGCATGGGGCTGCAATCTGAGGATGGCCGCAACCGCGAACAGCGCGCAATCCAGTATATATCAGCTCTTGTTCGCAGGTAATGAGCAGCGAATATGTAAATACTCACGCTCAACATGCTTTTTGGCAACAGCTAATGGCATTGCACGTGTCAGAAGTCCTCCTCGGCTCGGAATCACAAACGATCACGGATGGAGTTTCTAATAATAACAAGAGACAGATTATCAGAGCTCCCGTTTCTTTCTGATCTTCTCTTGGTCAGCTACAACTTCCGGGCCTCCAAAAATTGATTTGTGCTTGTCATGACCAAAGGCCGTACTAGAATTTCCGAGGGCCAACAAAAATTCACATTCTGTTTAATCATTTTCTCCCTTGTGCTCGAAGACATGAGGCGTAACCCATTTTGCGCTACAGATTACCGCGTTTGGCAATTGTCTTCAGTGTTTCTTTTGGTCTCACGCTTCGTGCTGACATGTAATATTATTCAAGAGTAACACTAAATGAGAATTCGTGGCGGTTACCGGTCGCGCTGATGGGCGACCCACAGCGGCGATCGCTAACGTACGTGTCAGCAAGTCCTCGACACAGCGCACTATGAAAGACACAGACGATCACAGATCCAGTTTTTACGGAAGTTTCGTATGATCAGATACAATTTTCGGCGACTTCAGGAATGGTTCGTGCCAGTCTGGAACAAAAGTCATACCAGCAGGCGCTAGAGTTTCTGATCGAGAATGAGCCGGAGAGAAGAATTGATATCCGTCTCACTTACGAGAGCTTTCTAGCCTTGCGGGGCCAAGCAAAAGCGCGCTATGGCGACGAATGGTACACGACCAAGAGACTGCTTTAGCTCACAACTAACTGCTGGTAGCAATTTTCCACGAGTACTCGTCCAGAGGGTCAACAGTAACAATACATACAGTTCGCTCAGCGGTGCATGCGCATGCATCAGAGGTCCTTCAACAATGGATTGACGAGGTGTTGCGCACAGAACTCGCTAGTCACAATATGGGGGAGGTCGGCGATCGCTTCCATACTGCTCGTGGCAGGACCATGACGACTACAAATGATGAATTAAAGGGCTCAGTTAAAAATCCTGATGGTGGACTCGTGTATCACAAAGCTGGACAAGAAACTATGACTGTGGCCGTCGTAGTTGGCGTTTCGCAAGCGTACCAACCCTTGAAGGATGACATCAGGACGTGGATGCATGAGTTCCATTGCAGCACTGGTATTCTATTCTCTCTAAAGGAAAAGTCAGGGTTTAAGTATCCTAGCAATGCAACTTTAAATGAATATTCAGCTGACATCGGCCCGTTTCAAAATGCGATCTCAAGGGCGAGACTTGATCAACCTTTTGGACCGTACGTCTACAATCAGCATCAGTGGTTTGTATCGACCCGGTCGAAATGGTGGTCTAATGCCACGACAAAGATTTGTATGTGAATGAATGAGATTTACTTATCGGACCTGTCTAACTAATTGAATAGAATGTGGTTAAGGATGGGACAATTGTGTTACCAGGTGACGCTGTCAATTTAACGCTAACCTTGGGGACATGTTTCCATACGATGAAGAGGATATTGGGGCCATTCAATTACTGCCCATGCTTGTACGGATTGGTTTTCTGCATGAATTCCTTGCAGACGGAGTGGCTGGGGCGGCAAGATGGAGATTTAACAATGCGATAGGTAACAGGCGAAATTGATGGGAATGTTCGCAGCCGGCAGGAGATTGTATGATGAGGCACGTGCAAGCTCGCCGTGCGGGTCTGCGGGAAATATATCGTCTGTCGCAGAGCACAGCAATAAGGCATCACAGAGCCTATCAAGCGTGCCGTCCAGGTGCTATCTGCTACGCTATCCATGGATGACCAGAACCATCATACATGAGCCTTCTGACTGTCTTCTTTACCCAAACTTTGTGACGAAACAAGTGGCACCGGTCGGGTCAACTGACCTGAGCGTCACTGCCCATTCTGCTGTTCAGGAGACCGTCAAGGGCTGGAAGAGTTTCCTCCTCTCCCAAGGACTTTCCGAGTATACGTAGAACGCTCTTGCCTCGATTGCTCACTCTCGGTATGGGAAAGTGTGCAGTCTCTCCTCTTCTCATCTACGCCTCGGTCAAGTAGTATGGCTCGAAAGGCCATAGAATTTCTTCGCATATGACCGCATTCCTGAGTGCACTCCAGCCGAAGACTCCGTGGATCGATAAAGCTCACGCTGTGAGCTACTTTCAGCCTGCGGAGGAACCGGAAAAGACACTGTGGAATTGCAGGTTTGGCATAGCCGTCCTGTCACAAGCGGGCGTGACATTCAGTGGGTTTGATGATGTAAGCCAGCATTTTTCTGTGGAACCCTTTCAATACATTAAATGCTCTCTTGAGAGTCAGTCGTGGTCTACTGTTACCCGCACTAGAAGTGCACCTTGTATCCGGCACACCTCAAATCTGCCGCCTAGCTTCTTTTGTTGGCCGTCCGCAGAGCTAAGGTCGCGAGGCAAATATTCCCAATTGTGACAACCCGCTGAGATAGACACGCAGTGGGGAAGCTTGTGGGAGATGGTCCAGACGATGCGGGGACACGGAAAAGCCAGGAGGATGTCAGGACAATAACCTTTCGATCTTAACTCCCGTTCCCGGCGGTATAGTTCAGATAGCGTGGACCATCTCCCTGCCTTTTTTCGCGTTTGCGGCTTGCAGGCACACCGCGACTAGTCCGTAGACCTATTGCGGGGTCTTACCACAGAACCGAACTGCGTCCGTCATCGGATACGCGACGGGCCCATTCATTTGACTTGCGCCTGAGCATGCTGGCTTTTGCCCCTGATTGTGCGCCGCCGTGCATCTTGGAACTCCTCGTTTGAGCCGCATCATCGCGACAAGACATCCGCCAGTGCTATGTTGGGCAGTTCGAAATATTCAGCAAGGATAATAATATAAAATACACAGTAAATGTAGGAGTTGATTTGACAATAATCTGTAGCCCTTCGACCGTTGCGCTTTGGTGCTGCGCTCCTGCACTGGCTCTACCCTAGTCCTACCACGCTGGCGAAGTAGATTTCGCCAGCCGCAGATTCGTACGTGCACGCCGTCTCCTCCAGTCGCAAGATCCCGTGGCCAGCTAGCAGTCAATCAATACCTGGCCGTGTACCAGCCTATTATTATTAGTGCGCACTCCCCCAATAATACTTTAACAAGGCAGCCCTAAGCCCTGGGAGACTGCATCGTCTTCGCACCGTCGCTTAAGAGTGCACAACACCCTGAATCTGCATCAGTAACAAACTCCATTATAGTGTCTTAACCGTCCTGGAACGTTCCCCACGGGAGGATCAGTGGGTCCGGGTTGGCTGTCTTATATGTGCAGTTTGCATTAATTCGAGGAGAGGAGTTAGGCATGTTTCTAATTTGCAGGCACGTTGATGTGGAGTGAATGGACACTGAGCATCACCAGCACAACTCAAGCGCCAGAGCGATCCAGATATATAGTGGATCGTTTATGCTAATATGTGTCAGCATATATTGAGCTTGAAATATCGATTATTGTTCGTCAATAATTATGTAAATTTAGTATTAACGTGTCAAGTATAAGTTTGAATTACTGATCTTTTCGCTGATCATCAGAACTATGTTCTCATCATGTCTCTTCATCTTTCTTGAGCAATTGACATTCCTTGCGCATTGACAAAAATATATATTATTATCATAGGTCCGTACCTTTTCCCAGCGCGCAAACCTAACAACCACACCTACCAACCACAATGACAACCATCAAGGCTTGTTATCATCATTCTTCGGCCGGCGTCTCGCCTTCAGGAGGCTGTGTTGATTCCCCAGCCTGATCTTCAGGGGACAAGGAATAACCAATACCAAACTCGCCGCCGGGAACGATGCGTTCAGCTAAGTCAGGTCTGTTTTGCCTAAGCAGTGCGTCCCTTGCTGAGTTGAGGATGCTCTGCTGTAAGAAAGCTCCGATTCCAGTGACCAAAGGCGATGACTGAGTCTTAATTCTGAGTCTAGAGACACCTTCAAAGTAGTCAAGACGCGGATATCTATCAGCGGTTAGTTGGATCCACAACCAACTGCCCAAGCCGGTCTTTGGAGTCTTACTTTGCGTCGCCGTATAGCTCACGGGCCTGCTTTTGGAGAGCAATATAGGATTCATATGAACATTCTATGTCAATCACCGATTCTGGTTCATTTTCAATTAGGAAATCCAACGCCCGTTGGTAAGAAGCTTGCTCGGTGTCAAGTGGGGCAGGCATTTTGACTATTGTTTAGTGCAGATGGCTGAGAACAACAGAGGACTCTCGCCGTTCTTTATAACATCCTGCTGGTCGATCTGTGTAACGTTCGGCAGCAGTTTCACGTGTTTCCTTCGCGGGCGGAGCGCGCCGGCCGAGTAAACAAAGGAAACAAACAAAAAAGACGAGTTGGTTAGACACGTGCAACATCGTGACTCATCCCATAACTGAATTTAAACATGTGCATCATATAGTAACTTATACGAGACTGATTAGAATTAGGCTGGTTGACTTTAGTGGAGCGGATATCTGAACCTGAATGACATGCGAATATTCATATGCAGCGGCGAATGTTATTGCACGACTTGTAGTTGGGCGCGTGGCCTTGGCCGAACAGATGCTTCATTCTTGTACCACTCTGATTCGCTTCTAAACTACAACACATGATATGTCAGTAAGAATAGAGCGATGATTATTCGATTGCTTCGCCCGAAGCCCTCATTTGAGGCTGAGACGCGTCGCTTGCACGACGCCGACGGTTCGAGGTTGCGCTCTGGTGCACACATTGTGATACTCGCTACAAAAGTCTGCGGGCCAGAATCAATTGGTCCGTGCCGCGGTCGAGAAGGAATGATGTCGAGATAAAAACCGCTTCAGCGACCTAGCAGTGGAATAGATAAGCTGGAAGCAAGGAATCGGGAAAATCTCCGTCAGTCAGGACTCAATCCCGGCACCCTCATTGGCGACTGCGAGACCCAAAATCAACACGTCGATGATATCCCTGAAATTGGCAAGGAAAATCGGGTGTTAGGGCGCAAATTCAGAAGCTAACTTGTTCATATAGACTGTTTGTCGTTGGAAGGTCTTGGATTCATGTAGATCAACAATGGAAGTTAGGCCGATACAGCTTACGATCTATCGAATATCGGGGTTCTGTGAAATTTTGGTGTGAAACGAATTTTTACAAAAAAAAATCGGCTTAACGAGGCTATCGGCTTACGGCGAATCGGCTTAACGGGGTTCTGCTGTACACCGCGAACTGGTTATGTAAAAATCACTGCGCATGGGTCGACTTACCGGCCAGAGCCATACTTTTTGGCGGTCTAGGTTATTTACTGAGTACTAAAGACATTTTGCAACATTCTTAGTTCCTTCCGGGTTCGTTAGGGTACATTTCAGAACAGAAAAATGTTGTCATCCTGCCTGAGAAGGAAGTGAATGAAGAATATAACTGAAAATGAAAGATTCATCATAATCAATTCTTAAATACAATCGGCCGCTTGAAAAACAAATTGTGCCGCTTGCGGGCATACTTAAACCCTGGCTTTTCGGTTAAAGAGAATTGAAGACCCTTGCGGCACTGGAACCCACGTCATGATGTCAGCTTCCAATCGTTGGTACGCTTTCGAAACGCAAACGACGATGGGGCCACAGTCATGGTTTCTTGTCCAGATTTGTCATATAGACCACCATCGGGATTCTTAACTGATCCCTTTCATTCATCGTCGTCGTCGAAGCAGAGGACGCTGGACCGGAGAGCGGGCCGGGGCCGGGAACCGCGACTGGGACGGAGGCAGCACCGAGCCGGGCCATGGATACGAGCGCAGCGGAAACCTCAGCGGTGTGAATGTTCTTGTTGGGTGAGTGCGGTTTGTTCCTTATGCTTATATGCACATCAATTCTCAGCGTCTTCGGGTTATATTTTCTTCTGACGGATCGTGCAGTGTCGAATTCGCATCCCCGAAGACTTTTGCCAAAGTCTCGAAAAGTTGCCCTCTCCTCTTCTCCAAATTCAAAGAGAACGTCAAGGATCAGACGGCCTGCATGACTTTCTCAGCAGCGACCGACGCCTCCCGTTCACCATGGGGATCTTTCGCTACTATCCTGAGCTGGATGCTGAATGAATCTTGACGGAGAAGCTCTTCGAGTTACTGAAGACACATGACTTCAAAAGTGAATTGATATTTCAGCAGAGCTCGCGGGGTTGAGCATTATATCCTATCCTGAACCACGTAAGCTTGTTTTCACCAGCATTGCTGGCCTACTAGCAAGGATGTGATGGTGCGCCCCGATACGCCGTTTTGCGTCCCTTTCAACAAATGCAACCGCGGCTGACAGACGTGTGTCATAGTGGTCGTCCGACGTCCGTCACAGCAGGCTAAATTTGGTCAACGACTGTTGCACACGTGCATGAACATCTAATGCGTCAAGATTCCGTCTATGGAATGCGACCACGAGGCATCAGCCATGTATGTATACGGTCCCATCGTTGATGCATAGCCTTCGCCATTTGGTCCCCGTATATACGTAGGCTGAACAACCCCC
>JAJLTP010000161.1:0-12653 GCA_030568275.1 Lipomyces orientalis | reverse complement strand
TTTTTTTAATTGCTTCACAGCAATAGAGTAATGACATGATTGTAAATGTTCTTTATGTCTCAGTCAGCGGGTAACGTGATTCATTCCCAAAGGTGGGGCAGTCTGGAAGTGTGGTACTGCGCTAATCCGGGTGTGGATGTTTGTTGAGACACACCCACAATAGTGCGTTCTCTACTTGTTGGCAGTTCGTCGGCCCGATCAGGGTTGGGCAGACTTCCGATTCACCAAAAGTCAAAAACCTCCAACGGTTTCAATTGGTCAGGGCCAACTTTAATATCCGACACTGCAATTTTAACCACCCAACTGCACAGAGGCTCGCCTCCCTTAGGTAATTTCGAAAGGAGCTTATTAAGGCTTCGTAATCCTGATGCGTGTACAACCCTTGGCAAGGCAGTGTGTCGAAAACGACCATTACCTAATTACCGCGACACATCAAGCGGTCACTTGTCTTTTGCTTACGCATGATTAGTTATTGTTCCTCGCGGCAGCCAATGCTGGCTACTGGTATAAAATGGAACTTGATTCCATAAATAAATTAGGAGTTCGAGCATCATAATACATTAACAATCATGACGGTACCTAAATCCTTTTTCGACGCAGTTTGCACTCGCCGCACCTACTACCAGCTGACAAATCAGTCTACTATCCCAGACTCGCGTATTGTCGAGCTTGTTGATGCCACCGTTCTCAACGCCCCAAGCAGCTTCAACTCACAGTCAACTCGACTAGTTGTCCTTCTTAAAAAGGAGCACGAGAAGCTATGGGAAATTGCAAAAGACTCTCTTAAGGCAATGTTGCCCGCAGAAGCATATGTTAGTACGGAGCAGCGATTAAACGGATTCCAGAAGGCATACGGGACTGTTCGATCCCTCTCTGATTGATGTCGAGTAGATCACAGATGCTAATACAACGCGACTCAGATCCTCTTCTTTGAGAGTCCCGGACCAGTAAAAGCTCTGCAGGAAAAGCTTCCAATGTATGCGGACCGTTTCCCCGTCTGGTCTGAACACGCGTCTGCCATTCATCAATTTATCCGTATGGCTCCTTAGTCGTGGAAATTACCAAGCCTCTACTAACAACCACAATTTTAACAGTCTGGACTGCCCTTGAAGCTGAAGGTCTAGGTGCAAATCTACAGCACTACAATCCCGTTATTGATGAGCGCGTAAGTTCCGAATGGAACGTTCCAGCGGACTGGTCTCTCAAGGCGCAATTGGTTTTCGGCACGCCGACCGGGGAGCCCATGGAAAAGACTTATCAGCCCCTGAAGGAAAGGGTATTTATTCATGGCCTGTAGCCAAGCTGTCGGAAGTTCGGGTGCATGTCAGATCCATAGGGTTCTGGACCCTATCATCGCGTTTAATATGCACGTCAGCGACAAAGGTTTGCGCTAATTATCATCATTTTAACTTTCAATTTCCGCTTAGAATAAATGCGTTTCTTTTTGACAATCAATGCTCTTGTTAGACGTTCATAAATAGATTCATGATCAATTTTCCCTATAGACATCCATTAACTGTAGCTCAATTCCTGGCCAAAAGCCCACTAATAATGGCGCAACACAAGGACGGCGATCGCCAAGGCGGCCGTTTAAGGTTTGTACTACACCATTGCCGTGGAAGAGCCTAACTTAGGCCGAACTTAATGATGGTGTTAAGGCACTGCCTTACTGTAGTCCGGCAATTAACTACGACCCGGCCGCCTCTTCTCCATCTCGAAGCAAAAGCTGGCACCAAATTCCTTTAACTCCAGTAGAATCATTTAGCAACCATTTTATCTAATTGAACTAGGACTGCTGCCGATGCAATAACGGCAGGAATCAGTCGTATTGGTCATCGGCTTCGGCGAAGCTATATAAATAAGCAATTTGGCTAATCACGTGCCCAGGGGAGCCTATGCCTACCTTCTTACCATCTTCCTCATTCTCTCACAGATTGCAACAGTGGCCCTCAACGAGCGAATTGCGGCGGGCCAGAAACCATCGACTACCGGCTCCTTAACGATGAAGTGAACGAAGAAGCTTTGCTCGAAGATCGGATGCCAGAGTAGTTAGGCTGCTTCTTTGGATGACTGTCAATTCTCCTGATTATGAGATCTTTCCTTTAGAGTCAGCATCGCAAAATGCAACAAACTCAGCAACTACGGATTCTTCTTCGATTGCATCGAGTATAGTGCGCAAACATCCAGGGTCGGCTACTGAGTGGATATGGCTCTATTTCGAGACTACGGAGTGCAAGCATGAATGGCTAATGAGATAATCGGAGGTTAATGGATAGAGATCGCCCTGGAATTTGTTGTCCATGAAAATTACAGATCAGCAAGGCAAAATTCCACTGTCAATCCTATGAAAGCTAATGATGTATGCGGGAGATGCGCTAACATCAGGGTAATAGGAGGACAAGGACCCAAAGCAACTTATTACACGACTTACACGAGTCGATACACTTGGTGTATTACGCTAAACTAAATAATCTACACCAGAGCGTTTCTGACTAATCCACTACATATATTTGAAGATCCAGTGTACGTGGATTTAGTGTATTCAGTGTATTTGTTCGCGATAAGGTAAGGCTCTGAGAAGTTGGACAGGGGGACTTCAAAGGTTTATGAGTATGCCCACAGTAGGATTGATGGTTAGTACTGAGATACCCTATGCCCAGTTAATTTGTGCTGTAACCAAGGTACCTTTAAATCTTCTGCTACCGCACAGTCACGCGTCAATTAATCCGTAATTGTCATATCGCTCTTACTGGCACCAAAATTCCATATCCATCTTCGAAATATATTTTCAAGCCAACTATAACAACACTCGACCGATCTCCTTCTCTGTGCTGTGCCTTGGTGCTTTCCGTCATTATGAGTGCTGCGAGCTCCCCAGAACCTGAACCAATCTCACCCTGATCTCGAGGTGATCTCGGACGATGAGCCTGATGCAAAACGACAAAAGTACTACTACAACGCCTTCAAAGAGCACTGCGAACAGATCAGAATCGATTTGAATAAAGCAGAGGGCCTAGACGATAATCCCTTTGCCGACGACGAGTTCGAAAAATGGCAACCAACTCACCGCAACGACGACAAGTTTGTTCGTGATACAATAGATTATTGGCATGTGAAGCGCTTTCAATACCGTCGGCTCTCTCGAATGGCTCTCGACTTTCTCATGATACAATCCATATCTGCCGAGTGTGAAAGACTGTTCTCAACCTCAGGACAGATGGTTGTCCCTCAACTGAGTAATCTTCAGGAGCGAACAATAGGGATGTGTCAAGTGTTGAGGTCATGGTTTCGTGCTGGTATTACCAATGACCCAAATCTTTTTGGACGAGAAAAGACAGCTTGAGAGCATGCACCTCAACGATGACGAGTTCAGAAGAATGGAGCTGTCATGGCTTATTAGTAAGGCGCAAGAGCTGCTGCTGAAGAGATGATTTAAATGGCCAGAGGAAAAGGGCAGAGAGGCTGCTTACATGGTAGTACAGTATTTTTACTCAAGAAGACTTCAAAATTGGCGGAGCATCTTAGGTGGGCTTTTTCTAAGGGGATAGTGACAGGCATAGTGGGTCACCGCATAAACTGAAGTCAACTACACTTACACTAGCTACATTTGAGGCATCCGTTGATACAGTACATTCAAGTCTCGCTTATTAATATACACTTACTCTACATAGACAAAAAATATGTAGTTGATGTAGTTGATTGGATCTCCGCGGAGGACCAGCAATTGAAAGTTGCCTATGCCAAAGCATCCCAGAAGCTGTTTCCAAATAACAATATTCATTTTTAGCCATTCTCCGATAATTGGTCCATGTCACTCTGTAAATGTCAGTCGTAAGCGGACGGAATTTTCCAGAAGACAAGCATTGCCTGCCAACAGAGTGCCAACAGAAGCCTGGAGACCATACATCCAACTCGGAAGCTGAGGACCCCTCGACCTGAAAGTTTTCGATTGCGCCCGGATTGATAAGAACTGCGTTATCGGACATTCGGTGTTTGATGCTGGTCTTTGCTATCGTAGTGAGGTAGTCTGAGGGTGACCGTTATCTATGAAACTAAGTTCTCGAAATAAAAGTTTGGCTGTCTCAAACGATGTGGAGCTTCTCGAACCGATCGCCGTGCAGGACTTCGGGTTCTTCGGATCCAGACTACTCAATTATGCCTGCCCAGCACTACAAGAATGGGTTACTGCATATCAGTTATGCACAGACTGTGTTTTCACAGTAATGCCTTGCTTAGATCTGTGATAGTGCATGATAGGGCGCGCCATTTTTTGTCACTAATTGTTTTAGTACTCTTGAATAGAGACGCCTAGCATTTGCCGCAAGGTAAGTGTCATTCTCTAAGGGCTGGTGCTACAAGCTCCAATCCATCCAACTCCTGCAACAATCTGGGCCTCTTGTCTTGCAGATGTGGTCATGCGGGAATACATATTGGCCAAGAGTTGTTTCCGTCCTTTTGTTTCCCGAAATGGTTTAGGGTGAAGTGCGGGATTTCTTTACGACGATGGCCCACCAAGTAGATCCAACTTTTACCATAAGCGTAGCCAACATCTGCTCCTTCGCATTCCATCTACCGGGATTCAGAGAATGGCGCTTGCCAAAGAGCGTGATACCCCAATCAGGCAACGTCTTGGCTAAGAATTTGCCGCAAGGGAACAACAAAATCTGGATAGCAGTAGAACCAATCATGAGCGAGGGCTGACGATTGGCGAACAGCTGATTGATAAAGGAGCCAATGGCTACCCAGATGATTCCCAGAAAATGAGCACGCAGAGTCTCAACCGGTGGCCTCAATTAATAGATCGAGAATGTAGAGCTCATGACCCTGATACTTCCTCACCAGCCAGTAGCAGACGCGCCTTTTCTAACGACAGCTTCGAAAAATTGAAATCGTCAGAATGGTACTCGGCGATACCAGTCAGGGTCTTCAAGGATTCGGACACGGTCATAGTGTCGAATTGCCGCAGTTGATAAGGTTCCCTTTGCCTGTGCAGAAGTTGATTGTGGAGGAGCTAGATGCGTTGCGTCATATGCGCGACGACGATTCCGATCGTATCGACGAAGACAATGTACAGTGCGACTGTCTTTTCTTCAGGAAGTACTATCTGCCATGCCGTCATATTCTTCTGGCGGATCGTACATACGAGATCTTGACGGAAGACCACTGGAACAATTTTGGGGTCATGTTTGAAAATCGTGGCTTCGACGTTTATGAGGGCCGCGGACAGGAGCCTGCACGAGAAGGAGATCGTGGCGAGATGGGCTCCCGCTCGGCGTGCACTAACGCTTAAGGAGACTCTTGAAAGGCTACGCAGTCGCTACTACGAGCTTGAGGAGTGTATGGATCCTGAGCAGCGAGAAAACACGATCAACCTCTGGCTCGGATCTTTGCAGAGAGCGAGTGTCGACTTCCTTACTGAAGAAGGCACAACATATATTATCAACTTTGAACGTAAGCGACGAGAAGCTGGCGGTGAGGAGTAGATTGAGGTAGATTGCAGGTTAGAAGCCGATTAGAAGCCGATTAGAAGCCGATGGTGTGTACTGACGAATTGTTTTGGATGGCAAACAGAATTGGATTTTCGCCGGCAGCTAAACACGATTTTTGTCGGCCGATTAAGACGTGCCACCGGTAAGCTGCGGCAGTGGCGGATTCAAAAAATCAATTTCAATGGCATACGGTACGCATATAGCGAAGCTGGCGTCGGATATTGGGTTGCGCCCGGCTAGATAAGACTCGTCCCGAGAGTCCGACTCGCTGGAACAAAATAACTTCGTCGCTCCTCCGATACGGAGAACAAGCTAGACTCTGTGCGGCGAGCTCGGCTCCACGTGCAGACTGCAGATAGCGTTAGCGGCATTTGATCACGCAAATGGGTTGGCATGAGTCGCGAATACCTGAGCTCACCTATCGTACCTGTCGCGTGGTTTGACCACCAACTCGAATCGTAGATAAGGACGAAAGGCTAGTCGCGGATAGCTAGCAAAATGGTCAGCGCCTAGCGCGATCTAGTTAGGCTCTGTCAATGATGTCTGACCAAAAGCTTGTGCGGCAGTTTAATATCGCCGAGTTAGCTCGAGCCTCTCGTGCACAGCTGATATGCTTTGCTCGGACCTTGTAGCGCAAAGATAGCAAAATGGTCAGCGCCTAGCGCGATCTAGTTAGTCTCTGGCAATGATGTCTGACCAAAAGCTTGTGCGGCATTTTAATATCGCCGAGTTAGCTCCAGCCTCTCGCTGCACAGCTGATATGCTTTGCTCAGACCTTGGCAGGCTTTCGGAGACGAAATCCATCTCGGCTGGGCTCAAGGAGAAGGATTGTTGCCGAGGGAGTGGCTACTACGCCGTACAAGCGATGTGATTGGCTTAGACCTTGGCCGGCCTTCGTGAAGGAGATCCATCTCGGCAGGTCACAAGGACAAGGGTTGTTGCCGAGGCCATGACTTTGAGTCGCTACTACTCTCTTCAACGGGGACACTTAATTGCATTACTCGGATTAGCGGTGGCGTTCGATGTCTCAAATGAGATTTTGATAAGGACGAGATTGATTGCACTGTATTAGGATAATAAAGTTTTTCGATGTAACTTTCACGCAGTTTAAGTTATGTGTTCTAATTTACGAAAGCTGGAAGGTGCCAGCTATATGTACAAGCTATATGTACAAAGGCGTATGTATTATTATATGGTCCACTTATCTCGCAGGTGTTAGTTATGCGTAGAAGGCCGTATGACCTTCCGATTTGTTCCTGCGATGGTATTTATGTGCCGCGCTCTCACGAATGTCCCGCACTCCACCGATACGTTACGCCCATCCATCTTACTTGTTGCGATAAACTAAAAACAAACTTTAAAACCCGTTGCTTCTAACAGGATAGCTCTAATCTGCTAGCTCGTCTTGGCTCCCTCGATACCCGAAGAAAATCTGTCATCCTTCCACCTGCCAAGCTCGGGGCACATTCTATATCAGTTCTGCTCCTGCCATCTGACATACCTTTCTGCATAGCAAGTTTCTTCGTCGGATTCTGCTTAAGATTCTCTCCTCTTTGAGTGGTGCAATTCTTCAGCATCTACTTTTATTTTGCCTTCCTTCAGCTCTCGTCCTTGAACAGACAAAAGAGACACGATGGAGTACGAGTCGAGTGAAAAGAACGACGAATATGTTATTGGGGAGAAGAAGCTCTTTCCTGAGGGAAAGATCACGGACGTGAAGCTAGAGGCAGATGTCGTTGTGTCCGACCTTGACATTCCAAACCTTCGTGAGCGTGCTTACGAGCGATTTGCATCAGAGACCCATATTGATTTGCACGATATTCTTGACAACGACCATGTCGTGCAGTACCTTTTGGAACTGATGACTACTATGACAGTTGGGGAGGCTATGACGACCCTGACTAATATGGAGAACTTCCATTCTGACGATTTCAATTTTCCAAAGGCGACGTTAGAGAAGATGCGAGCTCTACTGAATGGCGAGGAATATTACGGCCTAGACCACGAGACTTATATTCTCGATCTATTAATTCAGGCTACCGTACTTAAATATCACTCTCCCTATCCGGAAGTTCGAGCTGTTTGCGATCCTTTTGACGATGTTAATACGCCGGTGGAGACTTTCCGTGCTTATTTTCTGGGAATTGTCTGGGTTACTATTGGTTCTTTTATCAATCAGCTGTTTGCCAATCGTCAGCCCTCGCTCACCATTGGATCTACTGCTATCCAGATCTTGCTGTTCCCTTGCGGCAAATTCTTAGCCAAGACGTTGCCTGATTGGGGTATCACGCTCTTTGGCAAGCGCCATTCTCTGAATCCCGGTAGATGGAATGCGAAGGAGCAGATGTTGGCTACGCTTATGGTACAAGTTGGATCTACTTCATCTAATTTTATCAGCTATATTCTTGTCATCCAACTTAAGCGCTTCTTCGGGCAAGAGTGGGCGAACTTCGGCTTTATTTTCTTTATGAATTTTTCTACTCAGTTTTTCGGTTATGGTCTTGCTGGCTTATTGCGCCGATGGGTAGGTTTCCAGTCTTGCTTTTTTTTTTTTCTAAATCCTATTAACACTGTCGAAGGTTGTTTACCCCTCCAAAGCTATTTGGCCATCTCTGTTACCAATCGTGATGCTTAACAGGACCCTTTTACAGCCGGAAGAGAAGCATTCGATTCATGGATGGACCATGACCCGTTACAAATTCTTCTTCATTGTGTTGGGTTGTATGATGGTGTACTATTGGCTCCCTGGTTTCATTTTTACCGCTCTCAGTACCTTTAACTGGATGACCTGGATCGCCCCCAAGAATAAGATGCTTGCAATCGTTACTGGTTCTGGTGTCGGTCTTGGATTCAACCCGTTGGCTACCTTCGATTGGGGTGTGATTGCTTACTCTAATCCCCTCGCTATTCCGTTTTTCTCGCAATTCAATCAGTTTGCTGGTATGGTGGTTTCGGGACTGATCATGCTTGGATTGTACTTGCGAAATTATAAGTGGATGGGCTATATTCCTATTAATTCGACACGGTCGTACGACAATACCGGTGCGACTTATAATGCCTCAAGAATTGTCAACCCTGATCTGACGCTAAACGTTGAGGGTTACAAATCTTATTCGTTGCCTTTTCTATCTATCGGTTATGTCATGATTTACGGTTCTGAGTTTGTGATGTTTACTATGTCATGGGTTTACGTCGTCTTGGCAGAGTACAGACATTTGAAGTCTGCTTTTGCTGGTTTTTTCAAAAGTCTGCGCAATCGTAAGAGTTCTAACTACGAGTCTTATGATGATCCACTCTGCAGAATAATGGCGAAGTATCCTGAAGTGCCTGACTGGTGGTACTTAGTTATTCTCCTTATTGCACTAGCCTTTGCTATCGTCGCTTGCCAGGCTTATCCTACTAACACCCCAGCATGGGCAATTGTGGTCATCATGGTTATTTGCATGTTCCTTATTTTCCCTAGTGCGATTGTTTTTTCCATCACCGGTTACGAGTTGGGATTTAACGATATTGCTATCATCGTTGCCGGATACATGGTGCCTGAACACGCTATTTCAAACATGCTTTGTCGTGTCTTTGGATGGAATGTTGATGCCCAGGCTGATAGTATAATTGGTTCTCAAAAGTTGGCTCATTACGCGAAGATCCCCCCTCGCGCTTTCCTTCGAGCTCAGCTACTTGCAACGCTTATCCAGGTGTTCATCACCATGGTGGCGAATGTCGTCTTGACTTCCTCATTCGATGATCTCTGTTCTCCCGATCAGAGCAATAGATTTGTTTGCCCCTTCCCTAATGCTCTGTATACAGCTACTCTTGTTTGGGGTGTCGTCGGTCCGAAGCGAATCTTTGCACAGCTATATCCTATGCTTAAGTGGGCGTTCTTGATTGGTGTTCTTGCCGGTGCACCAGTTTTCTATCTCCGTCTCTTCGCTATGAAAAAGTTTCCCTTTGTGAAGAATTTCAATCCTATCATGTTCCTCGCTGGAATGAGCTGGTGGAACTCTGGATACAATCTGTCTTACTTCACGCCCGGCTTCCAGGTCTCATTTATCTTCATGTACTACATTCGTCGTCACTACCTGACCTGGTGGACCAAGTACAATTTCGTGCTGTCCGCTGCTCTTAGTGCAGGTGTTGCACTATGTGCTGTATTGGTGTTCTGCACATTGCAGGTCACTAATGTCAATATCAACTGGTGGGGAAGAACCGTGTCGGGTGCTGGAGTAGATGGTGGTACCTACCCGTCGAATATCTTCACGCTTGCCGAAGGTGAAACGTTTGGACCAGCAACCTGGGAGTGAAGTATGGCATTTTGTGTCATAAAATTGGTGAACGACTTTTGTAATTAGAAACCTAACCTCATGCGTGGTAGAAGTATTTAAGCCAATTTTTCGCTTTCAGATTCTTGTTTTCGTTCTTGTTTTCATGTTACATGTTTGTTATGATTAGCCTTTAACAAATTTTCTTAAATCCAACTTATAGTTTGCATGCAATCCGAAGATAGTGGCAAGCCTTATGGGGTTATATATTCCTATCTACCACTGCCGCTTCATTGTCTCTCGAAAATTATTGACGCTTTATGAACACGCTAATTGAGAAGCTGTGTTCTATTGTATACATCAGTTGTCGTATCGCTTGCCTCTCCACGGAAATCGGCAATGTTAGTATCATGCGTTGGAAGTTCGCAGAGTTCACGGTAGCTAATTTTTCTGTACAGAAAGCAGCGTTGACAGCTACACAAACCTACTCACCGAACCCTCCAACTGGCACCACACAAGTAGTCATTCCGGAATCGGTAGGACTAATCCCTTGTAAGGCATCAAAAAAAGTGTTTCATTGCCCCTAGGACAGGACACCGGACGGAAAAAAAATGCTAGACCAGAGCAACCGCATACCTGAGATGCACGGGCCGGGCGGTTGCAGCTAAACACGGCCCCGCCGCATGCGACTAGGTGTGATTAGGGTACGGGCCGGGAGACCGGTCTCACAGGTTCAAAAACCAGTTCGGTCTGTGATTTTTTGAGCGGTCCCGGGTCTGACCAGACGACCCGGTCCGGTCCAGCCGAGCGATAAAGACCGGTCCAGTCTAGAGTCGCCGAGGAACCTGTCGGACCGATTAGTAATATTATAGTTTTATTTAATATCGGTTTATATAGTAAAGTAAACCGGTCTCGTTAAACTGGTCCGATTTAGAGCGATCCGGTCCGGGGGATCAATCCCCCCCAAAAACAAACCGGTCCGGTCCGGGTCAAACTTTGAATCCGGTTCGACGGCTGAGTCGGGACCGATTTTTGCAACCGGTCTGGGAGCCCTAGGTGCGATAGCGGCGTTGCCCAATTGAGTCGATCCTTATCACTTATCTGAGCTTGGACAGAAAAGCTTGGATCATCTGTTCCTCAATAAGATTTATCACTTATCAGTGATACATCGACTTCTGAGCTTGGACAGAATGCTTGGATCATCTGTTCCTCCGAACCCAAAATAAGATTTGGGAGACTGCTGAGAACCCCAGTTAAACCGATGCAATGATTTCTGTCACTTCGTTCGGCATAGCGAGCTTATCGGTTGAAATAGGATTTCTAGTTTAGCTGAAATTTTTTTTAGGGAAATAAATCCGCTTTCAGGGTTATCGGCTTAGTGAAGGCTTACTCAGTGTAGTGGAACCACAGCTTAAACGACGTGGCCGGGATCTCGAGAAAGGCTGAGACCTAATGCCGTTTGCCGGGACCTAGAAGTTGTGAACGTGTTAAACGGGTTGTCGATAACGCTGGAACCTGAGCGCCAAAACTATAAAGTCGTTATCATGCATATGAGCGATAAAGCCGATAAATCCCGCATATGCGCGATAAATCTTGATAAACTGTAAAATCCCTTCGAAGCAAATTCCATTACTACGGTCGATAAAGTCTTGGAATGCATGACCGAATTATCTACGTGTTTCTGTGGGCTCGGGTGACGTGGTAGAGCTTATCGGCCGTCTTATGCGCCGGAAATACATTTCAAATTAAGATTGAGCAAGATCAGAACAAGGATTTGTGGCAGCTCGATTCGCTCTGCTATTCCGCGAACCCGAAAATCATTCCAGCCGCTTTATGCACTATACTGCAATCGCATGTTAGGAGTATCCCAGTCAACGCCACCGCAATCAGCGATCCCCACACCGTGTAACTCAACGATCCGATTATTCTATTTCTCAGTTCAGCTTCACTATCTCGCATATGAGTGATAAAGCTGCATGTGGGCTTGTTCGCTCGGGATCGTCCATCCGTGGAATGCCATAGTTAAGCGCCACAGTTGGCTAGTCTGCTGTATGTGCTCTAGAGATTTGCATGACCGATTATCTGCGAGTCTATCGCCAATCGCCAATTGTTATCGGATGTATTTGACAGTGGTAAATATGATGACTCCAGAGTCAGATGCCACAATGTGGTTCGGGATATCTAGTTACTTGCAACGGTCATCCTCCTCGGCGGGAACGAAAATCAGTCATCAAGTAGGTTAGTTGATGTATGGTTCAGGGCTGACACTGGATCCGCATGAAGTATTTCAATTCGTACAGAAGTGTTGCAATCCACATACATCCTTGCTACCGCGAGAGTCTTCCTGGGCGACCCAACCCAATCCCTTTATATTGTTCGCCTTCATTGACACAATTAAAGGGATGTATTGAATATAATTAATTGAGGGATGTTGTAATGGAAAGAGACAGAGAGGAAAATATAGTATAATATAGAATAAAATATACCACGACGATCCACCTGAGCCCCGTAAATACGAAATTCAGCTTACCAACAAATCCCGTTCCGCTGTGCCATTGCCGCACGTAATGCATTCAGAGTTTCCGGCTGAGGGCTTGTCCGACTCCCGTGAGTGTCGGCATTGCGGGCTGCTGCACAACAGACTGGGCGCCGCAAGTGCTAAGCATCACAGAATTCAAAACTGTTGAAATGACAACTATAACTTTGGAATAGCTAGTGAAGTGTGTCTTGAATAAAGTTTGTGCTAAGGTATATGAAGTAATACTAAAAGGAGAAGGACACGTCATGACAAGTGACACAAGAGGGCGGAGTGCGAAGTGGCCTTATGAGCTCAGCCACCAAAGCTAAATACAGCTTATGCACACGCAACTCAGGTACAATCAAAGGGCATTATCATTATGAGGAT
>JAJLTP010000160.1:0-26377 GCA_030568275.1 Lipomyces orientalis | reverse complement strand
GTGCAGATTCCAGTTGGCGTGAGTAAGTTCCCTTCAAGTTCGGATATCGCTTTAGGAATCGGTAGAGCCATTCGTGGCCAATAGGAGTAGAATCGGTAGGTTCGTTATTGCGACGCGACACGACTTGAACGCGTCGAGTACGAATCTCTTCAGCCATTTCTTTCAACAACGCCGGTGTTGCAGGGTACCCTGTCGCGGTGAGACGTGTAATCCATCGTACTAGTGTCTTTTCTTCCACGTTCGAGAGGATCTGATAGGTTTCGTGAGACTCAGCACGCGATTTAGCTCCAGCCATTCGGGCCGTGAGAGTTGACTTAGGAACTTCAAAGTGGTGGGCAGCACTTCTAATGGATGGAAATTCTTTCTTTTCTAAGGCATTAATAGCCTTTTGGATCTTTTCTTCGTATTGATCGCTTTTAGAAGGTTGATTATAGCCCATGTTATGAGTAATTGTGTTCGCAAAGTGGTAGTAGGGCAACTTGTGGCCAGGTTCCCCATATGACCAGGTTCCCCATACCCTACGTTACTTGAATCGGTTCCCACATTTAAAGACAACTACTACACGTCAATTGGATTCGGCTAGACCTCGAGAGGCTATGCGGAAAAATTAACCAGTTGTTTGGTGCAATTGAAGTGCAGGTTTGAGAGAAGAACTATGAAGCTCGTAATCTATTCAACATGGATTAAACCGGTTAGATAATTGCATCGGAACGGCTTGAACTATCATCGATACTTTCCAGCAAGGCCAGTCAAAAGTTATTCCAGGGCGTCCGGAATGGATGACAGCCGTTGAATTCATTTCAGCACCATCTCTCATGGTGATCTTGAAGGGGTTTACACACCAATACCAACTGGGTAGTGCCTGATATTTCGTCAAACCGGAGATTCTCTGCTACCAAAGTTGTTGGATATCTGATAACCATTGAATGGCCAGGATGACTGAGATTTTTGGGCCAGAAACCCCATGAACAGGCTGGATCCAACCCGCATCTCCTGACTCCAGATGGCCATACCGGCCATATTACGTGTTTCGCCTACTGCGTAGGAAAAAAAATCTACTTTATTATGATCATTACACACTGCTCACCTATTGTAACCAAGCGAATCTCAGTGTTTGGTCCATTGAAGACAGCCCTTTGCAGGGAGACTGGGTAAGTATTGGCCGGATTAAGTACTATCAGTGGGTCCAGATGTACAAAAGGGGAAGGGGTAAGGCAATTACGGGGCATAATATCCGGGGTGCTTGGAGAGGTGCTGTTCCCGTGGTCCGTTTCCATATAACCCTCAAAAGGTGGTCCGCCATACCAGCCATAGAACAAATCCACGAACACCCGAGTTGTTAAAGCGCAAATACAGAAATATTGCTTATGCGCAAACAAATGGAAGTCTGCTAAGATTCTCTATGCGCGGAAGATTCACAAGATGGGACAAAGAGTACCAGTAAGTACTCTTAAATAGGAAACACTGAGCTCCAAGTATCAATTACAGTCTTGCGATCGATCTTGAACAGCCAGGAGAGGCTTCTATCACCTGTCAAGCAATATATTAATCGCCTCACCCATTGCTGAAACGCAAAGTATTGAACTATCGTTT
The DNA here is from genome assembly GCA_030568275.1 of Lipomyces orientalis. Classification (NCBI taxonomy): domain Eukaryota; kingdom Fungi; phylum Ascomycota; class Lipomycetes; order Lipomycetales; family Lipomycetaceae; genus Lipomyces; species Lipomyces orientalis. Next base: position 24,784 of record JAJLTP010000160.1, on the reverse strand, counting down.
ATGCGCAAGCAATTGGAAGATGACGCAGAGATTCTTCAGGCCCGGAAGCTCGTAGGAGGAGAAACAGTGCAAGTAGAAGGGAAATTCTTGTTTAGTACTGAGGCAGATTTAAAATTGCAGAGGATGCTATAAAGAAGCAGGTCGCAACACGGCCCGCCTAGTAGACGCCCACGAAAGGGCAAAATTGAGGGGACTGAGGAACCAGTTATAAGGGAAGAAACACTGAAGAATTTTGTGGATCTTGTATACAGCTCTTCGCAATTTGTTAAATTTAGTATAATGTATTGAAATTTGGAAGAGGGGACGTATGTAGCCATCGCAAATACCTATACCCTACGTGATGATTGGTTGCAGAAGTTTACAAACTGTACCAATGAAGTTGGTAAAAATCATATAGTTGTAGGCTCTTGGGTACGGCTGCAGTCCTAAATCTACTTTTGGACGGATAGAGCGAGCGGGAAAAATTCGAGCGTCTAAATAAATGAGCATCTATCCGCTTCCTTTGAAATTGATCTGCAAGCAAAGCAAGTGTTCTCATACTTTCTGGCTTCATTGAGTGCCTTCTTAAATCTAGCAAGTCTGCCTTCGCTAACAACCTCTCAACCGCCACCTCAGAGGCTGGGATTGCAAGATAGTCCTTGGCTGCTGCAGCCATTTGCGGGTACTCTTCTTTGCTCTCTAACGCCGTATTAGCCAACCCTCCTCAGCCGCCATGGTCTCTTCCTCAGCGTACCCGTCGATGTCCATCCGAGGCTGTAGCTTTCTTTGAGAGCCTACGAGAATCCAAAGTAGGCTTCTCAACTCTTCGAGTTGTTCAATAGGAATTACAGGACTACGATTACGAAACGATTTACACTATGCAATGCGATTAACCCATTTCATAAGCGAGTATGCATATCTGCCTACCAGTACCCCAGAAAGTCATGGATGTCACAATCCACATTCCTTGTACGTTTTTGCAGCTAATAGTTACCTGAATTTGGCCATTGTCGATAGCTTGGATGGTAAGGATATTCGGCCTCCAGAACCTCGTTGATTTAACGTCAATTGGTGGATTGGCATGGATGTTTGAAGTCATGTGGTTGGCTTTGTTGTCAGGTTGTATAGCACACTCGCTTATGAAATATGTTACTTTAGCTACTATTTATTTTGATTAGCTTTACGGATAATCTCAATTTACGATAAGCTTTACGATAATCTCAAAAGTTGACGGTAGCGTAGTCGTATCCACGCTATTAGTGACGGTTGATCGATACTATTTCCAACACTCGCATATGCCAGTGCAAAGCGCATGCCAACGTCCGCCGGTTTTGCTCGACTGCCAATTTTGATATCGAACAGTAGCCGTCCAGGCGAATCCGAATTTCGTGCGGCTCTAGAACATAGTATGATCGAAAGGTTAGGGATCGCGACGACATCCACCAAGAAGGGTTAATTAATGAAGGGCGGGCCACCGATGTCTTCAGTAAATCTCCAGTTGCCAATCCCAGCGCAAGTTATTTTTATTACGGTATAAGCATTGTTCCTTGCCACCTCGTCTTAGTATAAGATCTCAAACATGACAGACGGGCAAAGTAGCAGAAGATAGACGGACAATGGCTTTGTGGATGCTTGGTTCAAGTCTTGTATGCGCTTGCTGAAACCAATGGTCGCACGAAGGGGCACAATGGCGAGACCGTGCTATGGTTGACTTGGTGGGCAATCATTCATGGATCAGACTGGAAAGAAGATGAACACCATGACCGGAATGTAGCGAAAAGTTGAGCGCCAGGTTGATGAGGACCTTTGGTAATTGGTGGTCGCATCACGGAAAGGGAGCATGGGTCCTAAGAGCAATAAAGTTAGCCAGGCACCGAGAATTTTGATTTAGCGACAACTTCCCAATGCCATCCACGCCTGCGACTGAAATCAAGATAGATCAAGCCCTGCGCTCGAGTTCAAAACCAACATCGCGTCCCGTAATGCTGAAGGCAAATTCAACGGTGATGCTTTCATTATTAATCTGAAGTAAGTTAGTGAAGAGCTTATTTCAGATACGAGTTTCAGACACAGTCCACCACAGAGTATGGCGATAGCATCTCCAGTTAAGCAAAGCGACGGCCCGTGTCCCGGTTCATCTCAGCCAGCAGAATGTCCCGGCCCGTGTTACGCGATCTCGTAATAAACAGTACGACTTCGCACGGCTACACTCGCGCACGTATGGTGTCCAGGTCTCCTGCTCTTAGTGACGGCCTGCGACTCCCAACAGATGTCCACTCTAATAGGAGAAATGAAGCGGCTCGCACTCGACGGGAAGAAACTGCCTCTGGAGTAATCAATCTGGACAGTTCTCTTCGTGTGCTTACGGACAGTCCTCAAAATGGAGATGTTGCCCCAGTCTCTAGAGAAGTCCAAGTTATAGGCGTCAGTGTCTCGTAAGAGTTTTCATGTTATGTAGAAGAACTAGATGATCCAAACAATGGGTGGAGGTTTTATAGGCGAAGCTGAGAATATTTGGGAGATGGACATGGCCATGACAGTCGAGGCGTGGACATGCATGTGGCTGAGATGAGTGAGCGTATTACTGATAGAAGCGACACGTTAGAGTTTCTTGCGAGAGTGTGAGAGCCATCAAATAACTACAGTCTTTGTCAAGATGATATACGCTGCCGGAATACAAGGTGTTATTTGTTAATGATACTGTACAGTACGAGCGTTCAAAAGAGTAGTTGTAAAGAACAGCAGTATCTTGTATCTCACCGTAGAACTATTAAATTACCGGGAGGGTCTATTGTCACAGCTAGGCGACTCTCACTATTGACGTGACTCGGTGGTGTCACTAACAGTCAGACTCTGAGAGCTGCTACGCGGAGCGTTAGGACGTAAGGACGTAACCTACAGCAATTTATAAAGAAGGTATTAAATTACTTGGGAAATCCAGAAGATGGTGCGAGTGCGACATGTCCGCAAACTCACCCTTTATAAAATGTTGCATCACCTGAAATGAGGCCGCACGCTCAAGATCATCAGAATCAGATCAAAGTGGCTCGGAAACTGGTAAAAACACAAATTCAAAATGTGCTATAATGAAGCATTCCATTGTGTTGATGGTAGCCCGTTAATCGTGTCAGCTCGAGCCACCCGAGCCACGTTACCGACATTTGCCTGAGGCATCTCTCACATGAACGCGCCGTACCTGCTTAAGCGCCTGCGGCTCTGGATAACTGACGCTGTGTTGGCGGTTCTCGGCAACTGCCAGAGCGCATTAGAGTAATTGTGCACTTCAATTGCCATTTGCCCAATGGGTATCAAAATAGCGGCCGACCCAGCAGTCGCATTCTCACTCACTCGTGGACATCACTCCGTACATTTAATGAAAAGTACAGACCGTATAATTTGCAGTTCGGGCTTTATTGTGCCAATTTATACCAATTTGGGCTCAATGGCAACGGATGGGTTCGGGGTGACGACGCAGTCGAGCGTGGTGAGTTCGTACGGCTCTTAGCAGTATGGGGTTAGGGCACTCAAGTAAACAAATCAGACTGGTCGATGATAGTGAACTCGCATCAGTTCTTCATTCACGCGTCATGCGTCGGCCTGTTCTTGTCTATTTCTCACTTCCGTGGCGAATAACGCATCTTTCCAAGAAAACTCACGCGCGGTTGCTCCGTGCGCGACTTATTCGTAGTTGCCAAACAAAAACAAATTAATTACACGCTGTGTACGCAGTTTGCCCCCACTTTCAACTATAATACAACCCAACCACAGCCTCCGTCCGCTCCAGCTCAGATTTACACACGAACCTCGTCTACGTGTAGGCGGTGTCGCGGGGATGCGGTCCAAAACAGTGAGAACCAAGCCATTGGACCCGTTTCTGCGACGCCTTCTCAACAAGGCGAGAGCACATGTGGATAGAGGAGAGCCTATGACAGACTGAGATCCGGGAGTTATCCTTGGTACTCTTCGTCTATTTACCAAGGCGCCGGAGGAGTCGCTCCAAAATGGCGAGAACCAGGCAGCTTGATCCGATCCTGCGACGCCTTTTTCAACATGGTAAGGAAGTGCCAGTGGCAAGAGGGGAGTTATCGATGCAGTAACACTAAGTCAGAATCCTAGTTGCACAAACCCTTCGAGGGAGCATCGCGGGATTTAGGTCCAAGATGGCGAGAACCAAGCCGCTTGATCCCGTTCCTGCGACGCTTCTCAATTCTCATCACGGCAAAGGAATACCTGTGGCAGGAGGGGATCTATAACAGACTGAGATCATTTATATCACCAAGGCGGCAAGAGGGCAGTCATCCATGACGTCTATGTTACAGGGGCTTGGCAGGATTCGCGGTAGTCCTGTTTCTGCGACCCCTTCTCAACAAGGTAAGGAGTGCCTGTGGAGTGATTGATACAATGACACTAACCAAGTCAGATTCCTAGTACCCGAACCCTCCGTCTACGAACGGGGGCCGTCGCGGGATTCGGTCCAAGATGGGGAGAACCGAACCAAGCCGCTTGGTCCCGTTCCTCCGACGCCTCAAGAATACCTATGGCAGGGCTGCAAGTGGATAGTTATCGATGCCATGGCGCTAACCAAAATCAGATTCTAATACACGCGAACGCGAACCCTTCGGTCTACTGCCACCAACCAAATCAGATTCGAGCTGTGACGGAGATTGTGCTGGCATGCAGGGTGGCATGGGATCCCGGTGTTGTCAAAAAGTTGGGTCTGGTGCCGTCTAATACTAGGGGACTTCCATTTACTTACAACTGACCGCCGAGACTATCCGTTAATTCCGGGCGCCCTTGGACAACAGAGAGACACAGCGTCAGGTCGTTATCCCACGAGCATCCGTTATATTTCTTTCTTGTTCGGTCCACCAAGGCAACAGAGTCACAGGGTCCCCTTCCATCCGAGTCGCCGCTCGGGTTTTCGAGACCGGGGGTCAGGTCTGCCCTGGTCATCACAGACATACGGCGTCAGGTCGTTATCCCACTGGTGCATCGGCAGTTCAGCAGGATTCACTCCCCTAGTCAACTCAATACTTGGCAGCCCTGCGTGCGCTGGATGTTGGGTTCCGAGCGGAAGACAGACGGTTCCCTGCGAATGATGGTTATTCCGGCCGGAGCTTCAGATCACAGCGCTCATGGAACTCGTAGTAGCTTCATGGAGGAAGTGCCAACTGAGATTCTACAAACAATTGCAAATCACTTGCCAGACCGCGCGCTGTGTAGTCTATTAGCCACCTCACGGGACATCTACCATAAACTCAGTTGCAATAGATACTTTTGGCGGACCAGATTTCATCTGGTGTTTGATCTAGCTGTGTTTTTTGAGGTTGATTCTGACACCGGACGACAAATATTGGTGACAGATGTATTGCGGCTGAAGGAATTCGAGGCTAAGTACGACTATCGGGGACAGTACCAAGGCCGGATGAAATTCTTGCGACATAAGGACTTCGTGCTCGACGATATGGAGTACGCCGCATCCATGCTTGCAGACCACCACAGTCGTAACTATCGTTTGCTTAGGACTTCCACTGCCATTGAAGAGTTCTTGTTCCGAACGCCACTGTCATTATCACCCAGTGAAAATCACTTGTCAATGTTCAATCTGATTAAATCCGTCCTCATTCCTGCGCTGGGATTTCCAGGAATTGCTCCTAGACCGCTGGATCCTGTCTATCGCATAGTATACGACTCACCACGTCACCCACTATTCGATCCTGTCACTGGCGAACCTCAACTGCACGTTATTGCTGCGCTTGTGACGTTTTGGCAAATGATGAATGTTCAGAGTGGTCTTGGTGAATTCCACAAGGGCATGGATGCAGTGGAGACATTACGGTACATCCATAGACCTCGAAAAAACCATGGGCAGTCAAATCATAACCAGACGACGACAGTTTTCGTCGAAGACAATGGACTAGGAGCTTTCGTGGATATAAAAGATGACAATGCTAGTACACCTAGGTCACTGGATGTTACGATTTCAGGAGGCGATGAAACTTCGCGTGTTGATCGTGGTTCGATTGTGTCGGTCGAAAGAGATGATGACGAGTCGGCTTGGGAGACAGAGACTGATGGTGAACCAACTTCTGATGACAATAAAATATTCCTCGGAGCCTACGCGTTCTTTAACTATTGGGATTTTGAGCTTTTTAGGTCTGCTCCGCTAAGTTCAGAGACAAGACGATCCATTATTGGCGACATTGTCGATTGGCATCTCGACGTGCCAGATGACATATGCGGGCCTATTTCCTTGAGGGCAACTGGGACATCGCACCAGCTTACCGGAATAACAGAGCGGCGACGGTCAATTGTTGAAATCTCACCAATCGAGGAGCCAATCATGGGCGTGAGAGGGTGGGCGGTGTTTAACATGCGTCAGTTGGAGTTTGAAGTAGATAGGGATTTCTTTGAGGAGCAGCGATGGATCCACCGCGCAGTCATGCTCCCTGGGAGTAAGGCGGTTGTCGGACGATGGCATGATGGCTTCGACGATGATATTGAACGGGCAGTTGAGGGTCCCATCATTTGGGTTCGACGATAGAATAACAGTTGCGTGTGCGTTGGTTGGGCTTTTATCATTTTGGTCAAGTGTACAGAAATGGCGTTTCTTCATGCTTGTGCTGTCAATTATTTAGACTACTCATAATAACCTTAACATGATATAGAATTTCTGTAGAACGTGCCAGACATTAGCAGTCTAATTTACGCAATGCCGCTTCATTAGATCGTCACGAATCATGCGCTGTAGCTATCGGTTGTAATTCGAAGACGATCACTGCAAGGTGTCGGCTATTATTGATACATTTCAAGGCGCCTTTAATGCTATGCAATATACACTATTAAAGTGCTGCGAGTAAAATTGTAGGCGTATCGGAGAGTTCACTCTGAATCATCCAGATCAAGAGCTAGCCAAGCTGGATTATGAGGACATCAAGGTTTCTAAGGATATGCTGACTGAGCTTGCAACGATACTCAATGAGGCAACCCTAGGAATTACAACCCGGCGTCTGCCCTTCCGGAACCATATAGCACTCTTACAGACGGTTAGTTCATAGCCAGCACAAACGTGTTCTATATTGAATAAATGGCGCAGCCAGCGAGCGTATGAGCAATCGCTTTTGTTAAATGCTCGTCGACGCACTTTTAACCTCGTCGGCTAGCCGCACGCCAAAATATACTAAACGTGGAAATATTCCTGATCCAAACTTAAGCGCGGTATTTTGCCAGCCAATATGGCATAATCAAGCTCCAGCTGCAAAAATTACCGCAAGGCAGAGGGCGATTCCAGGTCTTACTCATCCCATTGTGTCAGGAACGCGCACTTGCGCGTGGTAGCCCCCAATGCAGGGTAAGCTACTTCAGACTTTAACAACTGCCGGGTAACTGTCGGTACAACTTTGCCCAAGCTGCCTGAAATCGAACAAGAAATCGAACAGCTCTCTCGACTACCCTCCCTGCCATAAAGGCACCGCACGTTAAGAGGCCAGATGACAGCTGTAAGTTCTTCTTTAAGTGCGCTTAACTGTTAAATAGCGGAGTAATTAAATCCTAGCTTAGTCAGGAGAAACGTCGGGCGAGGAGTTATACATATCATATAGCTGACTCCTACCTAGCCTTTACATCACAAGACTGAAGACAGGTAGAAGGCAAACAGCAAGATAAATGGATTCACCTGGTCTCTCCACACCGTCGCCATTGTCCACGCCACTGCTACTTCCCAATGAACCCGTGCGCTCGCTTACGGACCCTGTGGCCGAGATATCGCACAACAACTTCTGGATATTTGGCTACGGCTCTCTCATCTTCAAGCCGCCGCCAGATGTCGAGATGGCAGTCCCAGGATACTTATCCGGGTACGTCCGCCGGTTCTGGCAAAAGTCGCACGACCACCGAGGCACACCGACGGCTCCTGGTAGAGTCGTGACCCTCATCCAGCGCGAATTCTGGGAGACGCTGGATGATCCCCACGCCAAGTTTGAACGGTCTGATAGTCGCACATGGGGTCAGTATTATCTCTTCGATGGACAATGCATAATACTAATGAAAGTTTGCAACAGGCGTCGCGTATAAGATTATTCCTGAAAAAGTGCGACATGTCTCTAGCGTATTGGATCTAAGAGAGCAAAATGGCTACACAGTTCACCTGGTCCCGTTCTTCCCCTCCAAGTCGGTAGCATTTCCTTTACTGACCATCCCAACTATCGTTTATATCGGCACGCCAGACAACCATGCTTTTGCTGGTGTCGAGGCCGATCTTGAAGGTCTAGCCAGGCTCATCCTCAAATCAAAAGGTCCGTCGGGCTACAACAAAGACTATTTGTATAAACTGGGCGAAGCTCTCGAGGATTTGCATTGTCGCGACGGCGAAGAAGATGACTATCATGTGGGGGATCTGGTCAGGCGTGTGAAGGCGCTGGAAGCTGTTGAGGACGAGATATAGAGAGACTCAGTCAGGAAATGGCAATGGCAGTGATACTTAGAAATACCAGTATTAATGTAGCAGTCAGGATTGACCATGGCGTCCGTGATAGGTGATAGAGTATTTTCTCTTGTACTATACTGTATTAAATACTCATCGTGTCTATTATTTTACAGAGTTCCTCCAAAAACAGTACTATTTTGACCGATCCGGTTAACAAATCACGAGACGCCATAAAAAATTCAAAGAATAACATGCCAAAAGAAAAAGACGGGCCGAACAGATCAAGTCTTGTAACCTAACGTCAATTGCTCACATATATCCAAAAACAAATCTTCACTTCATGTCACACTACACCCCAAACAGAACAAATCTCAACCGATATGGCGCGATTGGTAGGCAGAATTCTAGGTTTTTATTCGCTTTTCTTCTGGACCTTCACCATCGTCTTCGTCGCTCCATCCGCGTCTCTTCGGACCAGATACATCCGTATCGCGCTCACCGAGACCGCTTCGATCGCGATTAAACGACTGTGCAGCTGACGAGACAACTGGGGTGTGAAACTGGAGTGGACTCGGTAATAAGTCCTGAGCCAGCATTCCATTCTTGGCGCTGAACTGTAAACCCCAATCCGCTGGAGTGTACAATGTCGACGGCGACGGTAGTAAATCAGACACATATCGCGACGGTAGGGCCGATATTGGCGTTTGATCTCGTGCATTCGGCATGCTAGTCGCGCTGCTAACGTTGGCATTCGCAGGACCAGATGTAGCCGGCGGGAAACTATGCGGTGGAGCGGACGCACCCGCACTACTGAGCGACGTGGGCCTAGCAAATGGATTCCCGGGCCCCCCAAGACTATTCGCATTTAGATACGCAGACGGCGATGGTGGCGGCAGTAAGACGACCGGTGACGACACGTCTTTGACAGCTGAGAGTGGTGGGGCGGAGTTGTTGTCCTGCGACGGTGGAGAGGATGAGACGGCAGTTGACGCATCAGTTGATGGCGCACCCGCGTGATGTGCCTTTTGCGCGTTTGAGTTCGGAGCAGGAACAGTCTCGTCGGGCGGAATTCGAAGCTTCAACTTCGGGCGCATGGTTGTGCCACTCGCCGCCGACGGCGGCGCACCGCTTCCATCAATGAAATTTGGTGGACTTACCGATGAAAGCTGGTACGTCGTATTGGAGGTTCCCGTGTTCCCGCTACTATCGTGTACCGAGCTCACATCGACGCTCTGGGGCCGCGGCGAGCTTGATGGCCTTGGTCCCACTATTGCTGGCTCAATGGTCAAGCTGGACTGATCTGATTGCTGCTGTGGCGATTGCTTCTGATTAGTTAGTTCGGCCGGCACACTTGCATTCTCTGGTACTGATGTAGCAGATTTCGAGCGATATTGCAAATGCATATTATCAACGGGTCGAGGCAGCGCGGAGACTTGATACTCAAACTGCGGCATCTGTGGTGGAACAGTGTTGGGCCGCGCGTCGACAAACTGCTGGCCATTCTGGAACTGAAAACCCAACTGAAAGTTGTAGGCCTGCTGCTGTGCCAGCTGCGCATTCTGGGACTGTACTGATTGTCTCTGCTGTGGCTGAGATCGTGGTGCAAAGGAATAATATGCTTGCCCCGGGAAGGAAGCCAGTGTGGCAGCCGCCATTCCTGCGCTGTCGGACAGCGACGATTGCATCTGGGTCGTTCCTGGTATTATCTGCGGCATTGATACATTTACGGCCGCAACCTTGCTGGTGTTACCGGCATGATTGTGCCCGGCAACGGAGGTATGGGAATGAGACCGCGAATGCGCCTGCGATTTAGTGCGTGGCGGGGAAACAATGATATGTTGAGCCTGCTGGCGAGGATTCGGGGTGTTCGATCTGTTGATCGCGACAGAGGGCAATCGGTTGGTCTCAGGAGGCTCTGGCGTCGCGTTTTCCGAGAATATTTCGTTTTCGTTGTCATCATCTGTCATCTCAGATCCCTTCTGAAAATCTGCGGGGCCTTTGCTTTCATGGGGCGTGGTCTACCACTGTTAGCACACTGTCTAGGAGCTAGCAACCAGCAAGCTAGTGCCAGAAACACATTGCGACAACGCACGTAATTGTATCGCTCGATGAGCTGCCTGGTGTCGCAGGACGTAAACTCATAGAGCTTCTTGTTGTGACCGAAGATGATGACGGCGATGTCAACAGAGCATAAGACTGACAGCTCATGAGCCTTTTTGAAAAGGCCAGCCTTCCGTTTGAGAAAGGTAACGGAGCGGTTGCGCTCGTCCTTGAGCGGCTTGATGAGGATCTTTCTGCGACCCATGGCTGGTAAATGGAGAGGCTGGGCACGTATGTGGACGCAGTGGACGCAGCTGAATGCTGAGACTTAATATCTGAGTGGGCGAGGGCAGATAAGAAGAATATGCGATAGGACCGGGAAGGCACACGCTTAATCGGCGAGAATTGATGATGCTGGGCAAGGTGCTGGCGGTTATACTAAGTATAGCACCACCGCGGCGCGGGTCGCTCGCGGGGCGGGTGACACGCGAGTGACTGGGCTGGCTCACAGGTCGAGTCACAGGTAACAAACGTGTGACGTCACCGCACTGGCGGCAACTACTGTACTGTATGTAACTCATTACTGGCTATATTTAGACCCCGCCTAGGGACTCAAATGTTAGATAGACAGGATGGCACGGCTGAATTGCTTATTAGTACTCTATTACAAGTAAGCATTAATGGCACAAGCAATCGAGCGAAACTTTCGGCATGCTCGCACACGCATCTGTCAACCCCCTGCATGGGAACTCGTTTTTTTCACAGTGCGGATGTCAACTGGAAGGCCCAAGCGAACCCATATTTATTGTCCTGACGTAATTGCAACATCGAATCTACGACTGACAACGATAAAGCACCAAGTACGTGTCTATATACAAGCTGCCCTCCGTTGAAAACAGTCCCTAAATCGTCTTCTTCGTTTGCTCATCCGTAAAATTTCCGCCGTTCACCTCAATCGCCGGCTGGTCTTGATCCGGTCTCGGTTCCTCGTCCTCATCCTCGTCCTCCTCGTCGCTGCGATCGTCCTTCTGGATCTCCAAGAATACCAGTCGGTACGCAATCCGGAGAATCAAAAACAGCCAGTACGCGTTCACAGCCTGCAACGCAAACAGCAACGCAAACGTGATGTACTGAGAAATCCAGCATTTGTACTGCTGCGTCTCCCAGTTCAATGCGAAGTCACCCACAGTCCGGAACTCCGTTGCCACCGACCATAGAATCCGCAGATTCAGGTAGTGCCGCGAGTAGATCCACACTCCCATGAAAAACAGGAAAAACGGTCCTGTCATCGGGTGGTTGAGATAGTTTAAAGTCTTCGACGTCGCCAAAGCCAGGTCGCTCACATCCATCGTGATGTAAATGGCGATTCCAATCCAGGTGAAGTGGAACCGGTACGAGCAGAAAATAAGCGCAATCGTCACAATGTGGTGGAACACAAGCTCCTTGAAGTCCTTGCGCGGCTTCTCCAGTTGCAGAAACAGTACTACCGACTGCTGCGCCCAAAACGCCGCTTGCAGGAGATAGTACAGCTTAAAGTCGAGCTCGTGCGACTTATGAGGATAGTGCTCATACATAGGCCGCGTCTCAAAGTACCACAGCGGCATGTGGTGCATAATGTACTGTTCCGTTAGCCCGATTGCGACTGTCAACTATTTGCCATCCATAACGACTTACAAGGCCCCAGGGAGACATTATGGCATAGTACATGATGCTGTACGTCTGCTCCATGAACCGCTTAATCTTGCCTTGCTTAGTCAGACCGCACGCCTTGGCCAGCGGCTCCAGCATCTGCTGCATCGAGAACTCTCGCAAGAAGCTGAAAACGAGCATGTAGTACATAACGAAGCAAAAATCCTTCTTGCCTTTGCCGTACATCACCGCCCCACCGTCCTCGGCAGGTATGATCTTGTACGAGGGGATGAGAAACGGATAGATTGGATTGCTCGGCGTGTGGTCCTTCGACAGTGCAAACGCAATTAGAGGCACCAACATCATAAAGAGCGGCGTAACTGTCATTCCTGGTTAGCCCATGGCGTCATACCGGTCATATCCAACAATACATACCCCACGTCTTCCGGTACGCTGTCTCGCGGTAAAGTATCCACGTGCGCTCAATCGATCCGAGCGTCTTCTCGCTACCAGTGGCCAAAGTGGCCATTCCTGACTTGTCGGATTGAGACAGCGCCCGTTGTCGGTGCTGGCTACCCCGGATCTGCATGTCGGTTGGAACCATCGTGCTCAGGCTCGGCGATGCGTTATCTCCAAGAGAGAATTGGCCGACGGAGGACGTTCGTCGGTTGCGCGTAGCTCCACTCGCTACTGCAGATAGTGTCGCGTCTGACGATAGTGTCGACATTTATTATATGAGTATGCTGTATATGGCCACCTGCTCGTATAATCAAAGAAACAATACTATACTAATAAACTAATCGGCTAAGTAATTAGTCGGTCAGGACAGCGTCTGCCGATGTCGCGGAGAGTTTTCGGATGCAATCTGTGGCCACGGAGTACTGCTGAATCGCCGGTCTGGGCCGTTCGTTGGCAGCGCAATCAGATATTAAGGAGCACCTCTTACTTTTAATTTTATACCACAGAAACAGACGTAGGTCTCTAGCGAATGTGCGGCGTGGACGACGGTTGCAAAATAGGAAGATTTCGATTTAGCGTGTTTTGAAATAGTCGTGCAAAAACTAAAAGGCGTGTGGGTCTACGCACTGTGACCACGCGCCACGCTGGCTGGGCCGGGCTGCTGTCTCCCAGCCTATCATACGACTATAATATATTGACCAATAATCACATTTACTATATATATAATAACTCGAACAGGCAACTGTATAAATATAACAATACAGATAAACAAACACAAAACCATTCTCATCTCCACGATAACCAGGCCCGATCTGGTAAATGCCCATCAAGCTGTGCTGCTATTATGCGCATTTAATTATACAAATCGTCATCGCCCTCATCTGCTCCAAACGCCGCTTGCCCCTCGGAAACGCCAGTCGTGCCCGCAGCAGCCGCCTCGGCATCGTTAGAGCTGAATCGGAAATTGCCAAAGCTTCCTCGCGACATCTGAAGTGTGTTGGCATATGCCTCGTAGCGGCGCAAGTCAGCATCGCTAACACTTCGTCGAGCAGTCTTCATGGCTTCCTCGAAGTGGCCCTTGTTAATGTAGGGAACAGGGTCTTCCATTGCGACATCCTCATCAGACTTCTCTGCTTGCTCGCTCGCCTCGATGCTATCCTTGATGGCGAACTTTGCCGCACGTTGAACAATATACGACAAGTCGGCACCAGAGAAGCCGTGAGTAGACTGCGCAATCTCCCGCAAGTTGAGGCCAGGCTCGAGGGGAGTATTTCGCAGCTGCGCTTGAAGAATAGAGAGACGCGACTCCTCGTTTGGCAACGGCACGTAGATAAGCTGATCAAGACGGCCAGGCCGGAGCAACGCTGGGTCAATCTGATCAGGTCTATTGGTCGCCCCGATCACGAACACGTTCTTCTTTGCCCCCATGCCATCCATCTCGGTCAAAAGCTGATTCACGACACGATCAGACGCCCCACCTGCGTCACCCATTGACCCGCCACGAGACTTCGCAATAGAATCCAACTCGTCGAGGAAGACGACACATGGCGCGGCGGCTCGAGCCTTGTCGAAAATATCTCGAATGTTGGACTCACTCTCGCCGAACCACATGGAGAGCAACTCAGGTCCCTTGACCGAAATGAAATTGGCCGAAACCTCGGTAGCAACGGCCTTGGCCAGCAAGGTCTTACCGGTACCAGGCGGACCGTAGAACAGAACACCCTTGGACGGCGAAAGACCAAACTTGGCGTATGACTCCGGATGGAGAACCGGATACTCGACAGTTTCTTTGAGCTCTTGCTTGACCTTGTCCAATCCACCAATATCGTCCCAAGTAACGTTGACACTCTGGACAACAGTCTCTCTGAGTGCAGAGGGATTGGAAGTACCAAGCGCGAATCGGAAGTTATCCATCGTGACTCCCAAACTGTCAAGGACCTCAGCGTCGATAGTCTCCTCTTCAAGGTCGATCAAATCCATCTTCTCTCGAATCTGCTGCATGGCGGCCTCAGAGCAAAGTGATGCTAGATCTGAACCAACGTAACCATGGGTCTCGGCAGCGATCGTCTCCAAGTCAACATCGTCAGCCAGTTTCATGTTCTTCGTGTGGATGCGGAGGATCTCAAGACGGCCGGTGGGATCGGGGATACCAATATCAACCTCCCTGTCGAAACGACCGAATCGACGAAGCGCCGGATCAATAGCATTCGGTCTGTTGGTAGCAGCAATGACGACAACATTGGCTCTAGCCTTCATACCATCCATGAGAGTAAGAAGCTGGGAAACAACTCTCCGCTCAACTTCGCCATTTGTCTTCTCTCTCTTGGGCGCAATTGAATCAATTTCATCAATGAATATGATCGAAGGGGCATTCTTCTCAGCCTCGTCAAAGGCCTTTCGCAAGTTGCTCTCCGACTCGCCAGCCATCTTGGACATGATCTCGGGACCATTGATGAGGAAGAAGAATGCCCCGGTTTCATTTGCAACAGCTCGGGCCATGAGGGTCTTACCAGTACCAGGAGGACCATACTATTGCAAGTTAGATGACCAGTCTCGGTTAGATACGCAAAGTAGGACATACCATAAGAATACCTCGTGGTGGCTTGATACCAATACTCTTAAACAGCTGAGGGTGGCGAAGAGGAAGCTCCACCAGTTCACGAATCTGGGCCATTTGCTTTCGGCAACCACCGATATCGTCATAGCCAACGTCGTTCAAGTTGTTCTCCTCATCTTCTCTATTGATCGGCTCCCCTTCGCACTATAATACCATCAGCATCTAGCCATCAAATCCGAGCATAGAAATCGACGCACGTGAATAACTGTTTCTTGGGCAACAATACCGTATTCGGAAGGCTCCATATCAACGATCTTAAATTCCACCTGCCTCATGCCACCACGCACGGTAAACAAGTCGCCTTTTCGGACTGGTCGGTAGGCCTCCAGGAAGTACGGCTTAAGATAGACATCGAAGAGAGAACCAGTTAGGCCCTCCACAGTGTCGGCTATCGGCAAGCACGAAATTCGTTTGGCCTGTCAGCAGCCTTTGGTCAGCTAGGTCGACACATACGAACACAACACCACATACATATTTGATGCCAGGGAAGGCATGGACGGTAACAATATCACCCAATCTGACACGAAGATTGTTTCTGACAACACGATTGATTCTAGCGACACCATCCTCAACCTCTTCGTCGGCCAGGACAATCAGCGCAGTATCCTTCCTCTTCTTGCCCTTGACGATAACGACATCTCCGCGGAAAAACTGCAAGAGATCCATCGTGTTAGGAGAGAGAGTAATGACCGAATTGTCATCGTTGACAGCATCGTCGACGATCAAAGCTATAGGATCGATGGAGTTAGCAATCACAATGCCACATATGCCGACCCGTTAGCCATGTTACAACGAAACACATAATCCCCGCAGCCATCCGGCCAACGTAAAGATTCTTTAGTTCCATTCTAAGAAATTAAGTACAAGTACATCGAAAACATGGTTTAGATGACGTGGAGTCGTCAGACCCGCAGAGGCTCACCAGTGGGATACAGCTCTGTGCACCCGCCAATGCAGTTCTACATCTCATCCGACGATCCGCGATCAAAAAATCCCACAATCAAAAGTAACAACAAAGAGTTCTAGTCGATAAATAAAATCAACGTACCATTATCTTTTTTCTTCTTTCGCAAGATGGCGGTCGCGGTGGCGTCCTCCTTGGACAAATCCGCACCGGACGGGTCCACGAGATTGGGATGATGCTTCTTCTCCGGATTCGATGATGAAGACATGATGAATATGTAAACTGTTTCAACAATAACGAACAATGAAATATACACAAAACAATCTCGACAAAGTCCTCGCTAATTCCAATGATGGATGCGATGCCAAGCGCGTAGTGGATGATTGGGAGGAGGATATCGAGGTCAAGTTGTGGGCGGGAAACAACTGCGCATCTTACTACGCTTAACCGAAGAAGCTCACAGAACCGGGCCGCCTTGCTCGACAGCTCCGGGTAATACGTCAGCGGTGGCGCATCCTCGCCCCCATTTCTCCAGCGAATACTTCGAAAATGGTCTTGATTATTAATTGATTATATTGTCTTTTTACTGTAAGATAACTTTTCGAGCATTCCAAGGCATTACCTCTGATTTGCTCTTCTGGTGCCACATAGCATTAAAGGTTTCCTAGAAGATGGGGCGGATGGGTCGGTCATCGGCATGCCATATCTTGCCTAAATATGGCTTCGGCAAGAAAATGGCAAGCAATGTAACGATATGCGATTCAAGTTAGAAGAAATATTCTTGAAATTAGGATATAAAGCAATGTACAAGTAACCAATATATGATCAAAGTAATGGAATTGACAATGAATGCTCAATAATACCGAAATTAACAGCAAATCGCAAATCGTGGTAATTGTTATCATCCAAGTTCACGCTCGTCCATAGGACGAGAGTATGTGCACACCAGTTGTATCGTCTTAGACTTGATAACGTGTCGTGAAATTCATGTCGCGCAATAACACATTTTCATAGCTTACACGTCCTGGTACAGGAGGATGGGATCACCGACGGTAGTGATCTCGGGAATGACACATTTCAATTCAAATGCCTTCGATAAGACAATCTTAAAGATCTATTGCGATAAGTTTCACATTAGCAGGGAAAGGATAGGGTGAGGTGCGAGAGTAAAATGCCTGCCTTCTGGATGTTGATAGAGTGGCTCGTTGAACAAAATATTAAGCTAGCTTTCATGACTTTCGCAAATCTCCGAGCCTGAGTTCATTAGAAGCCGTATGATCCTCATGATCGTGCTTGCATACCTGTTTTGTTATTTCTTCTTGGTCCTCTCTTGGGAACATTGCAAATGTATCATATTTTGTGCCGACTAAGAACGGAATCGCAGTCTAAGACTATCTAGCAGCTGATCTTTAACATGAGACAATAAATTGTTATACACACCTTGTTGAAGCCCCGAGCCTGGCGGTACCATTCTTTTATTGAGTTAAGCGTGGATTTTCTTGTAAGATCAAACATAAACAAGATTGCAATAGCATCATTTGACACCAATGGTAACATATTGACGAATTCTCTTTGCCCTCCTAAGTCCCAAATCGAGAATGTGATTTCCGTATCCCGAATTGAGATCGTCTTCTCCATAAAGTTTACACCTGCACAATGACCCGATTAGAAAATGAAATGAGGGATCGAATAGATGAGGAAGCTACCCAGTGTCTGTATGTAATCCTCGTCGAAACTTCCTTCCACATATTTCACCATCAAGGACGTTTTTCCTATCTGCGCGTCGCCGATCATTCCGACTTTAATTACAACGCTGTATAAGATGTCAGGGAATGATCTTGCGTCATCTGTTCTCTCGCACGAGGTCTGATTGATTAACGTACGCGTTTTTCCGGGCACCCAAGCCATCGGATCCGTTCTGCAGTGTGGAAGACATTCGGATGTGGTGTGATGCTGCAAATAGTGCTGAGAATAGAACTATGACGCTTTCGCAAACGAAAAATCCTCGTCCTACTTTTGAGACCACGAGGTCATCTGTACAGTCTGTTAGATACCAATCGCACAAAATGAGTTGCAGACCGATAGTGTCAAGAGGTTAGCAAAACACGGGCATACTCGACGACGGCCAAACTCTGGCCTGACAGGAATAGAGGGAAGTTGCACAATGTGGGAGTGGCCCTTAACCTCCTGATGAAGAAACACGGCACAGACGGCGATGCCACAAATATAGTGGAACGAACAGTGTCGTGTGGAAGTAGGCGTGTGTGTGCCAAGTTCTTCGTGATTGTGATCAATCACTAAATTGTAGCCAGAACAGACATATGACGCAGCGCGGCGGGCTGATGTTTGTTTACACCCTTGTATTAGACGGCACCAGACCCAACGTTTTGACAACGCCGGAAGCGGATGCTACCTTGCATGCCAGTCATGTGACCATGGCTGGCAAGGAGGCAAGTCTCAACACTAGTCGCCCTCAGACTAGCTCGCCCGAAGTCTACTGTGCTCGCATACATACAGCATCTATCTAAAGAAACATCCATTTGGACAAAGGTGTAGGGAAAATTCCTCCGGGCAAAACAAAAACCCAAGTGGGAAAACAAATATTCCCGGAGGTAAAAACCTAACGCTGTTCCTTGCGACCACAGTCGAGCCCGTGTCGCCGGAACTGGGTCGACCGAGTGGCTTGGTTCTCGCCATCTCGGACTCACCCCGGTTTCAGGCTGTCCTCTTGCCCTGTCAAGAACACCGTCTGCCTGCATTAGAATGTTAGCCAAATGACCAGAGATGCCGCGTTCCGTGCGCGCCCTAACCCCATGCTGCCAGCAACTGCCGTACCCGAACACGCCGCGCTCGACTTCGCCGAAATACAGAGCTTGTGCAGACAGTTAGCTCACATTCGACAACTTATTAACCTAGCAAAGGGCACATTGGCAAGCTGAGCAGTCCTAAGTTCTAACTACAATGCTAATCTTGGAAGACAACGGAGACAACGGTATATTGAAAGCCATAGAAAGTGACGGAACGCGCTCATCGCGGTTCGCATGTTTTGCGTAACCATGAATAAATGACGCATGAAGCGGTTTCTTGGCAGGCTTTAGATTAAATTAAGTCAGCACACTGTCAGCGAGTTGAAGATAGTCACATGTCGGTGCTGACGTGTGAGAGATGGTTGTGGCAGACATGCGACATCGGTGTGTATGTGGAATCCCACGATAATCGTATGCGCAGTAGATGTCGCTATTGGCGTTGCGCGGCGCAGGAGAAGTCGATCCGCCTTACTTCGCCGTACTGTAATGAAAGTCGACTTCACTTTAATCAATGTATCTCAGATACAGTAACTATAGAATTATGTCGTATAATAAAAATCACTCCTGCGGTTGGGCTAAGTGATGCGGATTCGACGCGTGAATCAGGGGTTAGGGTAGGCACGACGGGCAATTACTAAACAAATCACTCGTGCTCGACACGCGCCGCCGACACTCGTTCACGCGTCTTGCGCGCGTCGCCCTGTTCTTGTCTATTCTGTTTCCTGTGCCTCTCGTCTGACCGTAAATGTCCCCACTGTCTCCACTGCCCTCGTGACCCGCTTAATCTCTCAATCTTCGATTTGCAACAGACCAAACAGAAACAGCAACAGCAACAGCAACGTCTCCCGGTACCCTTCTGGAACAGTGTTTCATGATTGGCAGGGGACGTCGCAGAATTCGATCCAAGACAGCGAGAGCCATGGCCACTTGGGCGCACTACCGGTTCCAGAAGCGCCTGCTGGACAAGGCAAGGGAGTACCAGTGCTGGAAAGTGGTGCTGGTCAGCGAGGCACACACAAGCAAAACATGTGGAGCATGTGGGCGTCTGACCAACGTTGGGGGGCAGCAAGGTATTCAAATGCTCACCCTGCGGGCTTGTCTGCGACCGGGACTTCAACGGGGCGAGGAACATCCTGATAAGGTACTGCACCAAGGTGGCAGGAGGTGAGTCTGTCACAGACTGAGATCTTCTTTACATCAACCCGGCAAGACTTCATAGGCCGTGAGTGTGCCAGGCCACAACTATCCAGGAAGACACGCATCGTCACATGCACTGAAATGTCATCGTGAAAGCAAAAGGTATGACATAGTCGTCAGGTCCTTATGCTGGTAGTCTAATTCAACTGCAACCTAGGGTGATCGCGAACCTACTTATAACCAGTGCATTCTGTGCAAAGTCGAGAACTTTTGACACAGTTATGGGAACGAAAATTTCCGAAGTTTGCCAACTTTTTCAATTGGCGTCGGTCGAAGATTCGTCCCAGCGTCTTTCATTAACGCTGACGTCTTGGTTCGTGTGTTGAGTTGTTACTCTATGTACTTGAGCCGCATGTGATCCCGCAGCTAGACAGTATTGTTCCACATACTTACATAATTCCTCATGAACTCCCCGTGTTATCTCACCATTAATGCGACAATGAGTACACCTCTGGCGATTGACATCTCTGCAGCTGTGTCATTTAATAATAAAGTCGCAGCCCACGACGGCGTTTTGCAAGATCCAACTAGTTTTGAAGAGGATAAGTTTACCTATGCTACTGCTTTGGTTGTATTTCTAGCTATATCTTGGATATCGAGAATTGTGCAGTTTGAACGAGACGACGACATGCACCTAGGTCGGGCGAGGAGAAGCGTACATTCTTTTTGTTTGAGCGCCAGTGTGTATAGTACGGTTTGAGTCATTTCCTAGTTACTGATAATGAATTTGATGTGAACGACTGAATTATTATCCAACCCCCAACGAATTGATCTTGTGGAAAATACTACTTCCCCAAGAACCCGGTACATGTTCGGTGAGAACCGGGTTCTCTGCTGATTGCTCGGCGTCAATACAGCACTCTTTACTATAGATACCATCAAGTTCAACGCGAGACGAAACCCTACATATTATTGTGTGGCAATTGTCAATGCATAGATCATTGTATACTAATTGCACTGGAGCAAAAAATTGGCAGAGATATGGTTACAAGTTATTCATGACGATGCAACCTACTTAATCTCAGGGGTCAGCCCCAAAGTCCCAAGTGGACTAAATCCGGGTAACTTATCCTCGGAATATTATTTTTTTTTGCTGGTCATCCATAGAACACTTCCACTGACAAAGTCCGCGTAGCTGTAGCCACAGCTTATCTGTATATCTTACTTTGAGCATCTGCTGCAAGCTAATGCGCAAAATGTCAAGTATTGCTCCTCCATTCACGATCTATACGTTGCCGTCGGCAGCAGTCCGGAATTTTCATATCTCTTCTCCCAAACCCTCTGTCTTGGACCTGGCCGTAACAGCAGCAGGCATTTCACGGATAACGCTTCGTCCTACTCCGCGACTTACTGCATCTGTGGCGATCTCACCATTGGCAGAAGTATTATGTCCGGCGGTCGTTGTTGGGCAGAAGGATGAAGGCATTACTGCCTTTGTTGCGATTCGTGAACGAAAGAGAAACATATATCTGCGACGATTGGAAGAGAATGGGCGGGCGATTGAGACGGAACTTGAAGACGAAGTTATAGCGTTAAGTCTGCTTCCAGATAGAATCGTGGTCGTGGTTTTTAACAGCGGCAAGATCGTGGCTTTCAAGATTGGTCGAGATGCCCATGACAATGAGCAGTTTGAGGAGGTCTGGAGTACTAGTTTCTATGATAGCGGTTATTCAATACTATACTCGCAGTTTAGCGACGTAGTTGAGAATGAAGTCTCGCTATTGGTTGCCGGGCGCCCAACCAACAACGTCCTTGAAATGAGGAAATTCAAGATCAATTCTGCAGGGGCTCGACTGAACGATAGATGGAACTTATTGGACTCCGACGAAAACGATGTAGGGACTTTGAACTATAGAATTTTATTATTAGATTGGCTAACTTTAGCAACAGGGGTGTATTCAGTTCCATGAGTCAGGGATTTTGTTTCGACTGCTTGGCACCAGTCTTGAGGTCGTTACTATTCCGACCCTCAACCGTACCACTCTGGATCTGGCACCATTCGTTTCCGCCGTGACCTCGCGAAATAAACCTCCTGTCTTGAGCTATGTCCCAACTGGAAAATCGACTATTCTTCTCAGCACTGGTACACATGTTCTCCTAATTAATTGGCAGTACAAGACCATACTAGCTAGTCTCGACTTACCAGATCCTGACACATTTACTTTCGTAAGACGCGTGGGCAAGCGCGCCGCTGTGGGTTCTACCAAGAACGGTCAAATTCAAGTTATTGCATTCAATGTTGGTTCTGGTAAATTGCTTGAGTGCGTAACAGGCAAGGTCAAAAGCATTTCACAAGATATGGACAAACCTGTCATGGCCAATATTTTCTTTGTAAGTTCGCAATCCTTTATTACCGGGAATTTTCATATGACAATAATTCTGATACTAACGGCTGTTCAGAAGGAGCATTATTCCTCCAGAAAATACAAGGCTGACTCACAGGCAGCTCTAGCTGCGTCCCAGAAACGAGTGGAAAGCATTATAGCGCAGTTACGGGTCCTTAAAAACACCGGAGACGTTTCAGGATTTGATGGGCGTATTTTGCCCTTTCTCACAGGTAAGTCGGATTGGGTGGAAGTCGAATTCCGGAACCAAAAGTCGACGAATAAGTCAAGAACGGACAAATTTGATGGGCAGGCTAAAACTGTTTTGTCTCATAAGGACAAGACAATTCACTACAACAATGCCGCTGCAAGACAGGTCGATCCTCTCCTGATATCGAGTATTGCTGACTTGATTTTCGATACTGAGAACGACAAGGTAAAGTTGTCAGAGTTTCGCACTCAAAGTCTTAAGTACATTCTCAGTCATCCGCTGTTCCCTACGGCGAAATATCCCGGCTTACTTACTGTCCTGTCCTCCGATTCTCAATTGTTGATGACGGCTCTACGATACACTCATGGTGTATCAGTTGATGCACTTGTGGAAGTCCTAGTATCAACTTTGCTGAGTAGCAATGTCGGCCCCGTGGATATTGAGACAGTCAATGTCATTGTTGCACGCATAGAGAAGGATTTCTCCTACCATGCCATCGTCGACTCGTTAAGCTCGTCTTATCCAACGACAGTTCTTGAAAAGGCTCTCGAATCGCTTAAGGTGCTGATAGCAAAGCCAGTGCTGGGTCTGAACACGTTCGACGTCTGGAACATAATTCCGTGTTTCATAGACGCGAGTGGCATTCTATCTCTCCAGCAAGGTGTCATATCGTCACTATCTGCACTCGTTGATGGAGAAATCCAGGATCTGATGGGTCGTATGGAGGTTCTAGAGATAGTAGACGCGGCTTTAGATTGGGCTCGGAGACTTGAAGTTCGGAACTCCGGTTCGGGAATTGATGGCGTTGTTAGTAGCGTCCGACTAATGAAGAGCAGTAGAGCGTAGATATGTACTTATATAGTTTTTCGGTTGGGACACAAATTTGCTGCATCCAATGGGTTATAGTTTGGACATTACACTGGTAAAATGATGGACGTTCATTTACACACTCCGGGGGAGTAATTATAAAACCCTAACAGTGGAAAACATAATAGGACTTAAATCCGCTATTGTCATCAGTGACAACATCCACAATGAAATATATGAGCCACTAAATGCTCCTAATTTCAATGTTACGCGCGACTGTGGTGCTGAATGTCAGCAAGACTTCACACGATACATAAACATGTTACTCCGTAAATGCATGTAAACTTAAACGTATACAGTAAGTCACTATTTCATCCAGACGGTCTTACTTGTCAACTATGCCTTCCAAAAACCGCTTAATCATGCTAAGGAGCTCGACTTTGACATGTTCCGGGACCAGAGCTAACGCCTTGGGTTCCATAAAGTCAATGAGTCTGTCAAAATTGGGGTTCTCTTGTGTACGCAATGAATCTAGTGCTGTTAGCCAATTCAGATGATCCAAATGTTTGCAGCCTTTGATCGAATTGCAGGAAATGAAGAAACACTATACCAAATGCCAGCTGAGTAACTTGATCGTACCAGCCAGTTTCGATTAGCTTCTGCCGTAAATATTGAGACAAACTAGAATTTGTTAGTCAGTCATATACGCAGCCGAAGCTATATTACCAGTTCATTCTCATCCTGCCATTGCGAGCGCAATGACACTGTCCACTAATACATGATGCGCACTCACCGTTCGTATTCGCCGGACTCTATCAGTTTCTGGTTTACTTTCGCCCTTATCTGCTCATCCGCCATACTGTTGAATCTGCTCTGTATAGTCTTGTTATACCTCGGCAGCAGGAGAACTAGATCAGCCGCTATGATTCTGTCCCAGGTTCAATGCTGTTACCAGCGCTGTCAACAGCTTCTCCCCTCCACAAGATAATTTAGGGCAGGCTTCAGGCCACACCGTGGATGCCAATTGTCGTGTCGCACTTACTAACTCCAAGGAGGTGTACCCTGCCCGGTCGTAATCTGCTAGAGGGACGTTTAGAATCCAACAGTTTGCCGTCGAAATCTGCCCGAATTGTGCAACTAACGTGATCGGGAAGCGAACCGATCGCCCAAGCGAGCCGATCGCCTCTTCATTTTTTAACCCGACACGTACTTCAGCTGTTTATAACGTAGCAACCATGGCCGAACACGATCAAAGTAAGGAAGGAAGAATTCTCTTAGCAATTCAAGCATACAAAAACGGCAAAATTTCAAGCATTAAAGGCGCGGCGCGGTCGTACGATGTCCCCTACTCTACCCTTCGCGATCGACTGAGAGGTCGCATATCA
>JAJLTP010000159.1:0-18413 GCA_030568275.1 Lipomyces orientalis | reverse complement strand
ATATCCGCATTCCTAATGTCTGACGATTGCCGTTTGACGATATTTATCGTCGGGCCCTTGGGTAGCCGATACTATATCGCCAGAAACGTGAGATATCGGCAAATCGGCAGAACAAACTTTGTAACATTTTCAGGATCGATCATTACACATTGATATCTATACAAATTGT
This sequence comes from Lipomyces orientalis, assembly GCA_030568275.1. Lineage (NCBI taxonomy): Eukaryota > Fungi > Ascomycota > Lipomycetes > Lipomycetales > Lipomycetaceae > Lipomyces > Lipomyces orientalis. The sequence goes on along the minus strand of JAJLTP010000159.1, from coordinate 18,244 downwards.
GTTGTGTCTACGTAATCGTACAGGGGTATCATCTTCAACGAGTACGCCACCAATTGCAAAGCCAGTTTGGATCTTTTGTGTCGTTGACAATGACCACCGGACTCAAAGTACATGTCAATATCTGAGATGGGGCTACTAGTCTGAGCTCGTGGCTGCAGCCTTTGCAGCATCCTAGAAGTGACATCGCTGTCCTCTATTCTGTCTGCGGAAGAAGCTTGTCCAGCTGCAATTGGCAACCAACCCCAGCCCCGCAATAGCCAATGGGTACTGTTGATGCAGTTTCTGGCGTTTTGGCTTGTAGAATCAGTCTACCAGAATAATAATCCTCTCTTAATTCCTCCAAGATCAGATTGCCTTTTACTCAAGGTCCAGGACAAGAGCTGTATAGTACGTATCAGATTCATTCAAGAAACCATAGTACTTGTTATACTTCTTTATTGTTGTAAACGGTGTTAATTGTTAAGTTACCATTGGGATCATAGTACTACAGATGTCGTGCTCAAAAAAATTTGTGTTCAAGGCATCAAAACTTTAGACATTTAATATCGGCGACTGGTCTTAAGTCATAATGACCTGGCTTGAGAGCATCATCGGTTGGCATCAGATCGATTCCGATGCTTCTCAATGTGACTCAATATGGACCAGACGCGACAATGAGGATGTCGAGCATAAAGAGAAAGTCTCCGTTACCGATGGATTCAATATCATTCCACCGAGCTGCTTCTCAGGCCCTGAAAAGAGGTAAAAGTGAACATCTCGACCTATAGCTCTGCTGCCGGCCATGAATTACCGATTTTTGAACAATGGCCCAGATTATTCTAATAGAAAACGACGTTCTCTATCCTTCCGATTTTACCCACAATCTTCCGAGTTGCAAATAGTCAAATACAGATTAATCATCTACTTGGCGGAATTTGGCAGTAAACTAAGACCATTCGGGTTTATCACCTCAGGGTAGCTCTCGCTCAACTCAGTGACGGTATCGAGAAGTCGTCACAGCAATCAAATGATATCAGTACATTCATTCGACGACACACATCCAGAAAGGTCGATTCTCTTGCCTCGTGTCTGTGGTTTCGATGTAAAGGCTATCTGTTATCGTAAATCTAGTTGTTGGCCGTCCTTCTAGCCTATGGCAATAAGTGGCCATGACCAACCTTAAAGCCGTGTAGTGGAAGGAGGTTTCCCATCAAAAAGTAGCAGGGCATTTGAACATTTCTTGCCTTCTTCATGACATGCCATGACAGCGAATGCTGGCTGTATTTGCAGCACTTACCCTTTTGGCGTCGCTCACTCACCGATATCGGGGCCGGCAAAGCGAAATCGGCGTGAGACAGCGATGACTCAATAATATGTGACTGGTGTCGCCGACATCGGTCGCGGCGCAATAGTAAGTGTAAATAACAATGCGCAATTGTGCCCTAAAGATTAAATATCATGTGATTGTGCGATGCTTAGAATCGTGCTGGCGGCGATTGGGCTCCGAGTAAGAATAATTAATGTGAGACAGAAATATCAGCGCCACAAGGAAATTGGAATAACATTAGTGGCGAAGATATTTTCTAACAGCTGTAGATAGCAACTGCTGCCCCGTGAAACCGTGACAGGTTAAGTTAGCACCTAGCGATTGCCAAATATCAATTTCCACGCTAACTGTGGCAATTGGCTCCAAGTTGATAATTTCATATTTGCCATGCACGCACTTGATAACTTGCTCCGCTTCTCTGATGACTCGGCGCCGTGAATTTATATGGCCTTCCAAGTCCCCATCCATCATCAGCATCAACACTCAAAGCTAAATCAAACAGCTCGCAATGCCGTCAGCAGTTGAAGGACCGCGAACATTATACGACAAGGTCTTTGATGACCACGTTGTCAAGGCCGAGAATGGCACCTATTTACTCTATATCGATCGCCACCTCGTTCACGAGGTCACCTCGCCCCAGGCATTCGAGGGGCTCACGAATGCTGGTCGGAAAGTGCGAAGAGTGGATTGTACAGTATGTCAAAGTTTCGCTCATATCGCTGGAATAAAAGGTTATATGAATTGTTGCCCAATGCTAACGGTGCGCAGCTCGCGACTGTCGACCACAACATCCCGACCACCTCTCGGAAGACATACAAGAATTTGAGCACCTTCATTGAGCAGGACGACTCTCGTCTCCAGTGCACAACCCTGGAAGAAAACGTCAAGAACTTTGGCCTTCGCTACTTTGGCCTTGACGATGCTCGCCAGGGAATTGTTCACATCATTGGCCCCGAACAGGGCTTCACTCTCCCTGGAACGACGATTGTCTGTGGTGATTCGCACACCTCCACCCATGGTGCCTTCGGCGCTCTTGCGTTCGGCATCGGTACTTCCGAGGTCGAGCACGTTCTTGCCACTCAGACTATTATTCAGAATAGGTCGAAGAATATGCGAATTTACGTCAGTGGTAAGCTCCGCCCCGGCATCACTTCCAAGGATCTGATCCTCCACATTATTGGCCAAATTGGCAATGCTGGCGGAAGTGGATGCGTTATTGAATTTGCCGGCGAAGCTATCCAGGAACTTTCTATGGATGCTCGAATGTCAATGTGCAATATGTCCATCGAGGGTGGCGCTCGTGCCGGTATGATCGCTCCGGACGCCACTACTTTCGCCTACCTCAAGGGCCGACCGTTGGCGCCCAAGGGAAAGCTCTGGAATCAGGCACTCCAGTACTGGAAGACACTCCACTCTGACGTTGGCGCCAAGTTCGACATCGACATCACTATCAGAGCCGAGGAAGTCGTCCCCACAGTCACTTGGGGTACTTCGCCTCATGATGCGCTTCCCGTTACTAGCAAGGTTCCCGATCCAGCTGACTACGCCGATAATCCAGCCAAGCAAGCTGCCATCACCCGTGCACTCAGTTACATGGGTTTGACCGCGAACATGCCGATCCAGTCAATCCAGATCGACAAAGCATTCATTGGCTCCTGCACCAACGCTCGTATCGAGGATTTGCGAGCAGCCGCGAATGTTGTTAAGGGCAAGCACATTGCTGCCAACGTCAAGCGTGCAATGATTGTTCCGGGTTCTGGGCTTGTCAAGTTGCAGGCTGAGCATGAGGGCCTCGATAAGGTTTTCGTCGACGCCGGATTCGAGTGGCGTGAGGCTGGTTGTTCCATGTGTCTTGGTATGAACCCTGATATCTTGTCGCCTCAGGAGCGATGCGCCTCCACTTCAAACAGAAATTTCGAGGGCCGTCAGGGTGCTGGTGGTCGCACTCATCTCATGAGTCCTGCAATGGCCGCTGCAGCAGCTATTACTGGCTACATCACCGATATCCGGGAATACTACAAGGAAGAGAAGAAGGCTGCCATCGAAATATTTGTCCCGTCGTCAGCTTCAGCGACCGACGTGAGCGAAACTGAGTTCGAGGACAGTGAGACCTCTGACGCCGATGTTCCCGAGGAAGACGAGACTGCCGGTAGCACGAGTACTACTGCGGCGCCGTCAGCGAGCGCTTCATCGGCTGGTACTGGTATTCCCAAATTCACCGTACTGACTGGCTATGCTGCTCCTTTCGACCGCTCAAATGTCGATACCGATGCCATCATCCCGAAGCAATTCCTGAAGACGATCAAGCGCACCGGTCTCAGTGCCGGTCTCTTTTATGCTGACCGCTTCGACGCCGTCACTGGTGCCGAGAACCCGGACTTTGTCCTCAATCAAGGCGTCTACCGCCAGGCCAAGACTCTCGTTGTTTCCGGTCCCAACTTTGGTTGCGGCTCGTCTCGCGAGCATGCCCCATGGGCACTTGCCGATTTCGGCATCATGTGCGTGATCGCGCAGTCATTCGGCGACATCTTTTTCAACAACTCGTTCAAGAACGGTTTGCTACCGCTGAGTATCGATGGCGAGACTATCAAGGAAAAAATCATGCCTCTGGCCGATGCCGGCAAGTCTCTTACTGTAGACTTGGTCAAGGAGGAGGTTCGAAATGGTGAGACCGACGAGGTTTTGGCCACCTTCCACATCGATGAATTCCGAAGGCATTGTTTGATTAATGGTCTCGACGATATCGGATTGACGCTGCAGAGTGAGGGTTTGATTGCCAAGTATGAGGACTACCGCAAGGCGACTTTCCCGTGGTTAGAAGGCGGCTCGACCCTTGTCCGGCCGATTGTTCAAGGGAAGATTCCGGGTGTTCCGAATGCTGTTGAATGGTAGTGTTCGTGCGATGAATTTAAAATGTACGTTTATGGAGTAGAAAATCTGTTTGGTTAGTTGATACAGGTGCATTTGTGGGTGGTTCGAATCGATGTAGAAGATGCGATTTAGTAGTTAAGTAACTTATTATAAAATATGCGGTTTATATCCGATTTATATGCCCGAGTAAGGCAAATAGTAGCCGTTTAAATATATCAACGAGAACATGCAGACCAACGTGCGGTATCGAAGGTTGGATGATTTTCCCAATATCATGAGATCTCCCAAGAACGTGGACGTGCACGCTCTGCGCCTGATGACCAACCCAATTTGCACACAAACACATCACTGAGACGTACTTACGTTCTATCCCGGCCAGTTGCTTTTAGCCGGATTTATCAATACCTACTCGCTGCATTACGATTTGTTCGGGGTTGCACAGCATTTGAGTTTCAGAAAAAGTCTTGGTCGGCCATACTGCGAACGTGTCGACGATGGTCAACACATTACATTTGTCGGGGACGTCCTACGACGTATGCTCTACCACCTAATCATTTTACCGGAATAGATGTTAACCTCCGCAGATCGGATTCAAGCACGGCACTCTCGCCCGGTCGCAGATCCACTCATGTCTGGTCAACTACGCGACGTACTTTGCCAACGCCGGCATGTCGCCCGGCGACGTGGAAGACCTCGCAGCCGCGTTCTCATCGACAATCCAAAAAGTCGCACCCCACCTGCACGACGAGCTGCGCGGCATAGCTGACGGCGCCAAAGTTCCACTTTTCGACATCGTCGCCCTCAACGCGCGGTCTGAGATCGCACTCGCAGCGAAGCCGGCATCAGCCCGACTCGACGAGGACGAGGACGAGGACGAGACTGAGGACGTGCCCATCCCACCCGACGGATGCACTACGTTTGCAGAAACAACACCCGGTGGCGCGCAATGGCTCGCGCAGAACTGGGACTGGCAGACGTCCCAGCTGGCGAACCTCGTGCTGCTTGAGATTGAAACGCCGGCCGAGTCGCCTGCACGCGGCATCAGGCTCAAGACGATGACAGAGGCCGGCCTGCTGGCTAAGGTCGGCTTCAACTCTGAGAAAGTCGGTGTCTGCCTGAATGCGCTGCGCGCGACGGATTTGGACACGCACAAATTGCCGCTGCACGTCTTGTTGCGGCTCGTGCTGGAGTCCGAGTCAGTTGCTGGCGCGCGGCGACGGATCATGGACGAGTTTGGCGGCGGCGCCGCATGCTTTGGGCACTTTGGTGTTGCGGACGGGATCGATGACGGTCACGCAGAGAGTTGGGAAATTGGGCCGTACGGAATTGGCGTTATAGAGCGGGATCAGAATGGGCGGTTGTATCACACGAACCACGCATTGAAGGAGGGCTTGCAGATTCGTGAAGTCATCTGGCTTGAGGACACGAAGGAACGACTGGTGAGGTTGAAAGAGTTGGTCGAGGCTAGCGATAAGAAGAACCATGTCTCGCGATTGACCGACACCCAGCAGAAGGACAGGATCTTCGCGTTCCTGAAGGACGAGGATAACTACCCGAACTCAATCTGTCGCGCGAATGATCCCTCCCAACGTGGGTTGCTAGGCGAGATGCAGACTGTCTTTTCAATTGTTATGGATCTGAAGGACGCTAAAGCGTGGGTCAAGGTCGGGAGGCCGAAACAGATGCTCGAAGAATTTGAATTGGAGTTTTAGTTGATGAGGGCGATTCATTTTGTACTATTGTGTCAGTTTGTATGAGTAATCTTTGTGTCGCTGTGATCGCTGTGCCAGTGAAGGGAGTGAGGATTGCGATGATAATAGATGCGCGTCTTGACACGATATTTTTGTATTAAACATCTCATATTTTCAAGGAGCGATTAGTGCAAAGACCCACTCAGCTACACTTTGTCTTGAACGGCCACCAAACCCCGGATTTTGAACATTACGAACAAATGCCGAGATCGGGTGGTCTACGGCGCTCGCACGATTTAGGATTTAGAATTCAAAGAACCTTGGCAGGGAAAAACCTGAGAGTGATTCCGCGTCTCCCCTAACCCTTAAACTTCACAGAACTGAGACACGGTGGTGTCCCATTCTCGTTCTCGTCTCAATTTTCGACCGATCGCACCTGGATCCAACAAATAGTGCGGTGGAGTAGTGTGGACCATTAATTTGGTGTTAGGAGTACAGCTCAGAGTGCAAACATGATTTGGTCTTCGGGACCGTCCTGTCGGTCTATCTGCACTCTTTAAAGCTCTCGCAGCGCGAGCGATATGGCGCATATGCAGCGTCTCGGGTTGACTTCTTCTCGCCTAACCCTGAAATTTAACGTACTCTTGGGAGGGTTACGGGTGTGACTTATCCCCGTGTCAATTAACTCCCCCTGGCACATAATGCGCCGGTATCGTATTATAAATGACCATAACTCCGAGTTTGCTCCAGAGCTGTGTCTATGTCCAAATTGATCGCCTATTCACCGCGGGCGTCTCTGCCAGATGAGGTGTATAAGTTGGCCCTAATAGAGGAGTTCATCGATGTGCGACTCTTCTAGATGGGCAACGTGGCACGACGAGTGCTGCGAAAGGTGAAATGGGTCCCGTTGCGGTCTAGGACATTTCCTTGAAACCGAGGATATTCAGTGCGCAGATGGTATAACGCACAGCTTACGGGTAAGTTAACTTATTATACTGCGTCACTGACTGAGCACAAATCCAATGGGCATAACCCTGCATGCCCAACTTATGATTGGCTATAAGTGAATCAGCTGCCAAGTAAGGATAAGCATCATAGGCAGCTAACAAAACGAGGGATGCAATAAACTCAGTGCCGTTGTGAGACTCCGTTTAGGGGCGCCGAGCGAAGTCCGAGACTAAAGCGTGTTTAGCTTTGGGACTAGTGACTGATGTAGCTTGATGGCTTGTTACTGCCCAAACACTTTTGGAGCGTCGGGAAAGAATAGAATCTTGCGTATGGAGACGACATACTGTACTTACTGGCAAACTGGATACAGTATATAAGTTAACAAGAATGTAGACTCAACAGGACCGGGTTCTGGTGCATGCCTGTCAGGGCGTGACGGACACATGATGATGTCATAAGTATTTTGGGGGTGCAGAATCAAGTCGGAGGAGGCGCGTGCGGATTTAACTCCGCTTCGAACCGCAACGTGTTGCGCCAACCGCGTGCTTATCTTAGCATCTATTAAATGATAAATCCACCTGTCGTATCATACGCTGTCTGCCTGGGGCCTGTGCCCGGATCGTTTTCTATTCTCCTCCCAGTTCAAACATCATAGCTATCTTCATAGACTGGGAATCATGAGCGGTGCTCAAGACGGTTATGCCGTCACTTCAATGGCCTTGCTCGGTTTAGCGGTATTTGGATTCTTTGTCTTTGTGATTATCGTCGATCCTCCTCGTCCCCAGCGCGTTAAACCGTCTGCAGTCTTCATCAAGACTCGTTATAGCGCTGAATCTCCTCTAGCAGATGCCTTGAGCACAAAATATAGGGTCGGCATTAATCCTGACACTCTCCTCTCCTCATATTCATACCAGCCTCCATCGCGCAAGTCATCCGCCCTTATCGCCACTCCAACTCCAGATCACGCCAGAAAAATTCGCATTGGATCGGCAATTTTTATCGCAGGCTATGGCCTGAATTCAGTAATTTTGGGATGCAGAGCATTCAAGCGCTACGCTATTGGCGATAGTAGCTTCATAGACGAGGCTGTCAGTTGCTTTAGTGCGCTGTCAAATGTTGTGGTGTTTGTAATAATGTACATTTCCATTAGGAGGAACCTGTTGAAAAGGAATGATACCGGTGGTGCTACCGTCTTCTGCGGGACTGAACTGGAGAACTGGATCACATCACATGATGTCACGGTATTCAGTACGTCGGAAAGAATGGAAGTTGCTATCAAACGGGTTGCCATATTGCTTTGTCGCGCAATTGCTTCAATCGCGTGTTTATGTAGCACTATTCTGGTATGCGTTGACATACTTGCCATGATATTCGACAAGGGGGAACCCGGCCTGGCAATTGGCTCGCTTATCTACGATCTGGTGACTGCAACACTCGCTGGTGTGGCATTCGTGAAGATCGCGACGAGGACTATTTGGATGATAAGACGAAGTGTGTCGACCGTCGAGGTCCAGCTTGCTCAACCGGCCAGTGAAAAGGATGAGGAGAGCACCGATGTTTTTAAACTCGATGTCGACAAGGTTGTTAAAAAGTTTGCCAATGACATTGTCATGAATGGTAACACGCATATAGCAAGTGCTGGTGCGTACTGCGATTTTGTAATTACGGCACCGGAAGGAGGACTTGTATATGGCAGATTGAGAGCAAAGGGAACTTCGGAGAATGTTTGAATGTATTTCATATTATGGGTATAGCTGGAATGACTGGGTTTACATCCCAACTCTATAAAGAATATACAATTACCCGATATGTCCGTCGTACATTCGCGTGCCTTGCTGATCATCTCCCATTCGTGCAGCACGATGTACACAAATGAGAGACTGTGTACAATGATCTAAGATACTTCAGATCCGGCGGAAATACATGACGGCAAATATTTTACATTTATAGATATATGGGTCAGATACATACCCCGGATAGCAGTCGGACGCGTAGTCTTCCCTAGCGCGAACTCATTTGTCGAACGAGTTGCTTACTATCGCTCATGCCAACCGATTCGAAGTAGAAGTCCAGTCGCTTTGGCACAACCAGGGCATTCTTAGCTGTAGTAGCCGCAGGAACACGATTGGAAGTCAATGTCTAGGATTGCACGATCTTTTGGATGTCGCTGTGATGGTATCAAGACTGATCGGCGAAGCATTGAGGAAAGACGATGAGACGGACGAGGTGTCAATTTAAACACGCCAATTCAAACATCTGCTCTTCTGAAGTTTTTGCATTCAACATATCGATGACGTGAACATGGTAAGTCCAAAGGCGACAAGCATATTTATTGGAACCCAATCATTTCTGTAACCATGCTCTCCGATTCGCTGCCTGAGAATGACTATTAGTATCTATCAATATGAAACGCAAAGTAAAGACTGATACGTACTATGGCTTGGTTTCTGTAAGATTCAATAATGGCATGTTGACCAGAAACCATATTTTGCACAATCATGAGTCATTTGCTGACTTGGTTGATCAATGCGGTCAAGCTGATCAAAGTTACTTTCAAGATCGGTAAATCTTTGTATCGAATTTGGCATCTAACGCTCACACTGCCAGGGTCAGGTCGGCTATTGCATCACCAAGAGAGATGTTTCCCAGTCCTGAATTTTGTTAGAAGAATCCATGACAATTCGTTTAATAAGGCAAACTTTCCAGCACTCTGTAAGTATCGCTGGCGGATGGTTATACAAAGTATTGATTGCAGTAACGTCGTCCACCGTCGCCATGAGGCCGGGAGGAGCTAGGACAAGACGAGGTTAAGTCGCGGTGATCCTCAGTATCAGGATGTCAGATTATACATACAGGATAAACTTGATTCTACGATATTTTTATACCGCAATGCTCAGTCCACATCGTCCTCAGTGGGCGGGTCTGAGAGTGGTGGCGGGGGCGGAACGCCCAGGCTTACCGTCGGCGGGATCACCAGCTCTTTTTTGTTATTGTTAACGAGTAGCTTGATTCGCTGTCCCTGGTAGCCTGCTGTAAAGCTGGATCCACTCTGGTTTCGAATGTAAAGCATGCGCAAGTTGAGTTGTATGTGCGGTCGCCTCCCAATCTCGGTGTCTCCCTGACCCTGGTCATCGACTTCCAATGTCGACATTAAACATTCATTACGACGGTCTATTTCACAACTAGCCAAGTGGTCCACATCCAGTTGGAACTACACTCCTGAATCCGACTGGATCCCTTACCCGATGGTGATTCACCCGTGGCCAATGCGACGGCCGATTGGGCCGTACATGTGATTTCCTTACTAGCACCGCCGGGAGGCTAAGTAACATGTGTGCGGTGCAGACCGACACCATGTGTTGGAAAATTTGTTTTCACAGTGTTGGCACATGGCCAACGCACTTTTTTTTATTCGCATCATGGAACAGACAAGCATGGAAGAAAAAGAAAATTTGCAATGCACATGATTTGTGTTTTGGAACGCATATAAACTATAATGGCCAACGTTGTTGGATAATCGGTCACAAATTGTGTTTAGTGTCTGTCTGAGGCGACGAGATTTGCCGCGTGGAAAATACAATCCTGTATGTAAAAGCGGCGCATGAATCAAGCCAAGACCAAGTTGGCCAGCAAATTTTTTGACGGCTGTCATCGGCCAAGAAAAGGCGATCTTGCCCCTGTCAAGTGGGATTTATATTTTTTTTTTTGTCATTTTTTTTTCATTTGATTGACCTGTAGTTCACACGGACACGGACAGAAGATTAGTCAACATTCTATCTTCATAACTCCGATGGTCGTATTGATTTCGGCCCGGTGGATGATACGACGGATGCGAGCTGTGCGACCTCGTGACTTGGCCGCAGCATCGGCAGGTCGGCGACTTGAGTGGCCGACGCGGGCTAACTTGTTCGGGCAATTCGCCGGACACCGCACCCGAGGGCTTTCTCCGCACTAGGCTGTGTCGGGCCAAGTGTCGCGGCAGCCACCTGGCCAGGCACGCGGCGGTCCGTGGAAATTAAAATACCAACCACCGTGTGTGGCCCGCGGAAAATGCCTGGCCGTTGCTATTTCCCGCCCCGCGTTGTCCAATATCACCAACCCAGCAAACATTTTAGTCCGCCGGACAATGTCCCGCAACGGTTCATTTTATTCTGGGGATTTTTCTTGCCCTACCCGCCTCACCGGCCCGATCGGATCCGATATGGGTCAGTTGTTTGAATCCGGCTATTAGGTGTACCCGAATGAACCGGGTTCGGCGCTGCTTGATCGACACTCGGAATTTCGAACCCCAGCACAAGCCAGCCAACCACAACGGGCCGCAAACTTCCTGCACTCACGATCCGCACTCGCCGCTCATAAAATCCCATTCCTCCCCTTCGCAGGCTCTCGCCTCCCGTCTGCGTTTGATAAGTCGACAGTTGTCCAAGACATGATACATTTATTCCGTTCATATTGGCACTTATCCAGTTTGTGGTTGCAACACGCGACCAGGAGGACATTATAATCAACTGTTCTTCGCGCATAGGCTGATACTACAAAAAATGACAACTGTAGCAGTCTCGCCTGCGTCGCGCTACCGCGCGAACCTCGCCTTGTTTGACAACCGCATGAACGACTTTTTCCGCCTCCAGCAACTGCTCCACCACACGAACGCCTACGCGGTCGCCGTTCATGCGTCCCGCATGGGCGCCACCACAACGACTGCGCTCCTGCATCCTCCTTCCAAAGCACCGCATCGACTGATCAGTCCCGACGGCGAGACCCACTCCATGGGCGAGGGCGGTACTCATCGTCGCAGACGCCGCAGGCGCACTCTCCATAATCACAGGTTTTCCGACCGGTCCGAGTCCGAATCCGGGTCTGCGAGCGAGGAGCAAGGCGACAGTGACTTTGAGATGGACCGCCGGGGCCGGCGGTTGACCCGGGCCGGCGACGACTCTGGCAGCGACAACGCGAGCTGTGCTTCGAGTTCGCGAGTCCTGAGCTCGACGCGCGGCGTCCAGTCTGATGAAGAAGACGACGAGCAGGGCAAGGCCGGCACTGACGACATTGACGACGACGTCTACAACGAAGTCGAGAACTTTAAGAAGTTACTTGCCCAGGCGCAGCAGCAGGACTGTTTCCGCCGCTCGACAGAAGACATCTCGGCCTTGACGTGTGACGACGATGACAGCGACAGCGACGACGAATACGATTCTGAATCCGCCGCCGCCGCCGACGACGACGACAACGAGTTCTTCTTCTCCCGCCAAGACAGTCTCGGCAAGTACGAGCTGGACGACGACGAAGACTACTACGACGAAGACATCCGCAGCGTGGGAACCCGGGGCAGCACGAGCTCGGCCTTGTCGTCGTCCACTTCGACGACGTCGTCGTCAAACAACCGGTACACCGTCACCGATCTTTCTGTCGACAACGACCCGGGCCGCGTGGTCCGCGTGGACAAGTCTGTGAGGGACATCGTGCCTGATGGCCTGATCAGGCGGTCAATTCATGAATGACCTGCCAGCCCATCGTTTGCATTATTGGAGTTACGTTTTGGAATTTGATACATTAGTTTTGTTACATTTTGTGGTCGATTTTGTAAATTTGGTCGGCGTACAGTTACATCGAATAGAATTTGAAACTGTGGCAATTTTGAATTTCCCCCGGTTCCATCCTAGCCTCCCCGTCGGGTGCAGCCCTTTGTCTCCGCGTTTCGTGTAAAAACTAATCCCGCCTACCCCGCAATGTCGACTGCGCGCGATCAATCGATTAACGAGTGGAACGTTTAATTTGGAATCCGTCGGCCTGCGCCTCGCAGCCAAGATTGGTCGCGATCTCGCCGTCGTCGTCCGCGCAGAGTAGGTTCGGGAATGTGTGATCTGTCCATCACGTTTTTTTGGTTTTCGCTTTCTTGGGTTTACCCCAACAAGCAACGCGCCGCCGCTGCCGCACGCCCACTGCCAGGATCGCGATTGGCTGGTGTCGTTTTTTGTTAAAAAAAAATTGATATTAACTTAATTAAAACAAAACTAAGGTCGAGTTCGAGGTTTCCTTCCCGAGGCCGCCCCGAGTCGAACGAAACCAAATCGGCAGACCCAAAAAATTCATGCCGTTGTAAATTGAGGGCGGGGCGCGCCCTCAATTTATCTATATCAGTAGCATCTTGAATGAGCAAAATTTCAAACCAAATTTCCTAACTACGGATCGGTACAGATGGACGGATAGATGCATCCGTGGATATATGAATCCGTACGGATACGGACAGGTAATAATATTAAGATAGCTCCCTACAATGGTCCCGAGTCTTGTTCAGTGGCTGGTTGTGAAGGGAGGGAAAGGAATCAGTTGTGTTTCGAGCCGCACTGTCGGATGTCCGATGTTGTGGCAGGTTGTAGGAGGTATCGCATCGCCAATCTGGTCACTGTATGAACTTGGTTGGATTTTGCACGTGTATATGAAATAAGTCTTTGAGCCGCGAGCGTTCATAATTTGGGATTCAAAATTACTTACCTAGTCGTATCCGATTATCTGTGGATAATGCGGATATGGCTACGGATACGGATGCGGATATGGATAAGGCAAAATTGACCCTGCACTACTCACGCAAGAGCGTTCAGTACTAGATGGCATTTTTCCGCATTGAATTTTTATTGCACTGCAGGAGTTGCAAGTCATTAAAGTCCGCTTCAGCTATTTTAGTCGTGTCTACCTACAAACGTTAATAGCGTGCCACAATGGACGCTAAATGCGACTTAAAATATCCTTTTTTTAGGAGACTGTCTCTAAGATATTGTTCTTCACTCTCGCGCTAGTTGGAGAACAGTTCTTTCATATGACTGCATATATATGAGTATTACACGGCTTGCTGTAAGGACTTGTGGATCGTGCAAGCGTTAACTACTGACCTGGGCAGCTGATAGCAGTAGAGAGATATTTTAGAATATATGCCCAAGTAGAGGAGCCGGAACGGTCTCATTTTATATCGGTCTCTTCCAGCTTCGCAAACGCGCTGCCAGTGCTCCAATAACTCACAGAACTCAAAGCTTTTAGAAATGATCAGTTCCCCTTACCACCGCGCGGGAATATAATATGCCTTCAGACTATAACTAAGTACGATCTGCCGGTGGAATACAGTGTCAGCTCTCACTTTGTATTGTTAGACGTCCACACCCTTACGAACAAAGTTCGAAGGCTGGTGGCGTCTTGCATGCACATCTGGCCAGACCAGAAGGCAAGGAGACAAGCCTCAGCGCTTCACTACTCTCGCCGGAAGGTTCAAGTACATCCGCTCTCTATATACCACAAAAAAAAAAAAAAAAAAAAAAAAAAAAATTAAGGAACATCCATATGGACAAAGGTGTAGACCTAACGCAAAACAAAAACCCAGAGGGAAAACAAAAAAAGAAATTCGGAGTTAAAACCTAACACTGTAAACTGTTTAATTCGGACAGAGGTGTTAGGGAAACAATCTGCCAGAAAAAACACAAAAGCCCAATGGGAAAACAAATATTGCTGAGGTACTACACCGTTCCTTATCCCCCAGTGCCCACAGTCGAGTACGCATCCCCGAGCTGACCAAGTGGCTTAAAGTAACCACCCGCTTGGACCAGTTCGAGGTGAGTCAGCGAACTCGTATTAACGAGGATCCTAGCCTGGTCACAGACTCCCCTCTTTGCAGGACGTATCACCGTCCAGTGAACAACACCGTCTGACTGCAATAGAATGTTAGCCAAATGACCTGATTATGAACGTAAAATACTCGCATGTGTCCGAAGAGGATCTCAGCCTGTCACGGCTCCCCTCTTGGCTCTCTACAGATCGTGACGCTGTCACTTGCAAATGTATTGCCAGTAAATTGCAAGATGATATGAAGAGTAGTGACAAGAGGGGAGCCAGATGGCTATGTTTATAACCAGCGAGGGACATGTATCATACAACCACGGCAAGGCGTCCGATCTGCGCGACCGTGGCACGGCCGTGATTCGGTTTGAATACGAATTATTAATTTGCGTGAATACGAGTTTTGTTTGCACCGCCGCCCGTCCGAGCGCGATCATGCTACACTGTGAATCAGAATACAAACGCGTGCTCAGGCGAGTATTCTGTCCTGCCTGATCCGCGATGATGCGAACAGCTTGGTGTTGGCTACCCGCTTTCTGCACACTCTCTAGAGGACTGCAACAGCAAACCTGAAATATATCAACTGGGCCACTAATTTGCAGTCGTCTGCTGCTGAGGCCACCGACAGCACCATCTCAGCCATGGCGCGTTTCCTGCCAATGCGATACCAGCACCGAAATTCAACGCCTGAGCCGCACTCCTCGCTCGAGGCCGTTCGAATCCGAAATTCGATTTGCCCCTTTACTGACACGATCGATGCGGACAGACGGCACGGCACGACAGGCAAAACTACACTAAACGGATTGGCCAAAGGCACGTGGATCCTGAGACCAGCAATTAATTCATTGCCCCTGTCTCAGAGCAGTTGCAGGCAGGTGAAGTAAACAAATCACACGCGCAAACTCGCCCTAAAGCTTGCCAACCCCCCCGGTCTTTTTAGATGGCAGTTATCTTTCGTCCATATTATCTTAATATGCAGCGCTTGAGCGAAGAACTTCTATTAAGCAAAGATTTTATGAATCACGGCGGACTTCTTATTGGCAAACGTTCAGGTTTAGGGTGTTATGGTTCAAACACTTCGAACACGGCGCGTGTGTTTGTTGTTGATGAGAGCTCCCTGGAGTTGGGCCAACTTCAAATGAAGTCACTATTTTCTAGCCCAGCGTTTCCTACTATCCATCGGACCCAACGTCGTTTATTATTATCTCTGTATTCTTCACGGAACACGTAAATCACCCTTGTGACCAGGATTAGTTTTCTGCTTGCCCGGAGGGATCACATGAGCCGGCCACTATGTTAGAAGAACAACCAATAGCCCTACCCCAATTACGTGCTACTGTGCAGATGGGTGTGCCGCCACAACCTGGAGAGCCACCGTCTGATCAAGATTTGGCCCCGCTAGGACATATTGTGGTTGCCTGCGAGTGCTACGAGATGGTAAGCAGTCCCAATTTGATTGCGGCATAAACTTCAAAGAACTGACTTCAACGAAGATGGGGGATTGACTGATGATAAACGTCCGACTTATGATGAGGTTAGGGATGCCTTCCGTTATTTGGATGAAGTGAAAGAAAGAACAAGGGCTGCCCGTACGCATCCTGTGTAACACTTAAGCCTTGTTGCAGCTATTAACTGTTGTAATCACAAGGAGGAGATCCCATACAAGAAGTACTTCGAGGAATTCGAGAAATTCAAGACGACATGCGGCAAGTTCGAAGGGACATTCGTCGAATGCAAGAGACACAAACTCGAATGCAAGAGGCACAAACTCGAATGCAAGAGGCACAAACTGATATGTGGCATCGTTTGGACACCGTTGCGCGGGCTCAAAACCTACCTTTAATTGGACCTCGTCGTGTACGTGTCAGTGACAGCTTGAACTTCTGAGTCTGCTCGTAACATTGTGCAATAGGAAGAAAATAGGGCTGCGGATGGTGAACATGTACTATTCAGAATCGTCCCTTTCAATGATGGATCTATGCCGACAGAGCATCCGGTAAGCAGAAGACAGAATTAACAATGGGTTTGGCTTACATTACGTTTAGAACAATCTGCCACCTCTCTACACTTTGGCTGCCATTGAAGGGCTCAATTTCGAGCAGCTGAGAGCATATTGCGCTGGTTATGAAGTTGGTGCCGGCAATACGGTTCAAATGAGGGTCGAACTACGCGCGGCAATAGGGAGGCGAGAGTAGAGACTTTGTTTCAGTATTTTAGTATAACTAACTGTTTTATTAGTGTAGTAACGGTATAACCTCTGTAAATGTGCCGTCTAATTTGGACTCCTTTTTGTGAGTCTCTGCGGCTTTCTACATATGTGGAATGCATGGAATAATCGTCAATAATCATTTTGAAATAATATCTTACATTAATTTGTTCTAGAGAATAGTGTTGTGGATGTTGTCGTTTGTGGCGCGGCAGGGCCAGTCGTAGTCTCGTAGAATGAGCCTTAGGATGCTCTGGACGACGGGCGACCTTATTTCCTCCATACTATGGCCACTGGCTGAACTGTTAATTGGGAGGGTACGATAATTTTGTGTGTCAAACTATCGTACCTGACGCACAGTCTGGACACAAATTCGCACGTAGAGTAGCATAGAAAAATCCCATATAAAAAATGCTGATCCCTAAATTTCCATCCACCGAACACCGTACAACTTTCAAGCCGTGAACGGGAGAGTGAGAACTGAGAATTGCATGTATCCCGTGTAAATGCCGACGGAGGTTTCCCCACTGGACTGATGCTTCTGATTCTTGAAATAGCCAGGGTTTCGAGTACATGATGGAGGTTTCTACGAGCGAACAGGTGTCAGCTAAAATTGATGGAACAACAGGCGGTCAAGACGCGTCGCATGACAGTTTTAGATCTTCAAGTGCGGTTCGGCTGGCTAATGGCATAGTTCGCCCTAGAGTTAGAGCAGGGCACCGAACTTTTACGCTGCTCGTGAGAGATTGAGCTCATCGCCATCACCATCGACCCAGCATAAGGTAGCATCCGATCCCGGCGTTGTCAAAACGTTGGATCTGGTGCTGTCTGATACAAGGGTCGCTGATCAGGTCAACCGCTATCCGTGCCGAAATCAGATTTCCAATATCTTCGATCTTGCAACATGGCCCCCCTTATCATATGTCATAGCGGTGATTTCAGATTCTGAAGATGTCGGTTCCGGGCCAAAATACCCGTTGGAAGAATATATCTGGGTCTTGAGTAGTTGAGTCTTGTTAGCATGTCGCCACCTAACAGCTCGCGGCGCCACACCTAACCCTGTAATTGCGAGAAATGAGTTGGTATATCGAATCCTTCAGTAAATGTCTGCTCGTGTTATGTCGACCAGCATTAGTTGCTAGCAATGTGATTGCTGAAATTATTATTTTGGATTTACGGTCCCGAATAGCTAACAAAAATTCTGAGCCCAGCTTGAGCTTCCTGCATTGACCACCACGACAAGACTACGTAAATGGTCTGTATGGCTAAACGATGTGTTGAGTATGCTGCCCTAACCCTGAAAAAAATGATGGCACTGGCAGAAATATTGGTTCGAGTTTTGCATGGCTCCAATTACTTTGGCGCTAGGATATTCCCCCTGGGACCTAACCCTCAAATATCAGAACTCACCGATACTATAACGTACTTCCCTAGCGAACCGCCCACACCACCGAACCGCCCATTTGCCCATCACAAAAATACTACATGAAGCTATTCGCGCCAACATTAACCACCACGTCCGTAAATTAGAATAACTAGAACTGAAATATATAGCTATTTACTAGGACATTTCCTTATAGTATGGCTAAGATCACCACAGCCGCTGCAGCGACGTGG
>JAJLTP010000158.1:0-27061 GCA_030568275.1 Lipomyces orientalis | reverse complement strand
AAGCTTCCTCCGCTCACAATCAATCCCTGGCCAAACTCGCCGCAGGACCAAACTGAAGTCATTGGACATCCGTTTTCTATGCAAGTGAATATTTCGGAACTCACTTAAACTTTCCAAGATATTAGTGTACGTATTTGTATTTGTTACTCGTATCCGTGGATATCCATGGATATCCGTGGATATATCCGCGGATATAACTGCACAATATAACCTTATCCGTATCCGTATCCGTATCCGTATATTCTGTATCCGTATCCGTATCCGCGACGGATATCCACGGATATATCCGTTATCCGTCTATCCGTGCCGATCCCTAGCAGGCTTCAGTTGTCAATATACCCTATCTCTAATTAGCATATCTCGAACTACTGTGACTCTTCTTGATACTCTGAACTGCTATTGTGATTCCTCCTGATATCCTTTTGTGCAGATCGCATATTACACGGAAGGGCGCCACAACGTGTATAAAAATAAAAAAAATAAAACAAGCCTCCGCCAACCGTTTTAAGTATAGCAAACATTGACAACCCATTTTGCCGTCAATAACGGTAAAACCAGCTGATGCGTCAATTAGAATCCTGGGCAGGGGAACGCCGCTCGGAAGCCGAGGCATGCCGCCGAATCTGTGCTGCATTCCCAAGTAAAGGAGCTGGTGTAGCCAGATCCGTAGAGTCCACCCGCGTAGGTGAACGATAAAACTATGTTGCCGACGTCAACAAAGCCAAAGATAATATCTTGGATATCGACAGTTTAAGGCAATTGCGAATCGACGAACCCGATCACACTGCATGCATGATCGTAAAGTGCAATCTGACTAACCCGAACTCTGGACCGTAGTAAACTGACATGAACCCGGTCCCTGTCCAATGCAATTGTTGGGGGTGTCAAACTGGCCAAACTGAGCAAACGCAACTCCCAATAGAGGAATTGGCAGAATGATTGGCTTCAGCATGGTACAATCAACTTGAGATGCGGTTAGCATAAGAGCCCTATGAATGAGTATGATATAGCTTCGATGATACACTTACTCAGATGTTAATAAAGCAGTCGGAAGGAGAATCACCAGGCTTGGTAGGCGCAATTCTTTGACTGACTGACAGAGAGCACATTTACCGGATATTCGCGCCTCCGCCCATCTTTAAACCTTTGCAGGCTCGAGCTCTTAGCCAATACGACGAATGCGTAAGGCCAAGTCAGAGTTTCTGACATGGTATCTGCTCCCTTGATTTCGAATCATAACCCAAGTACGACCATCCGTCCGATCCAGATTCGAACAGGGAGAGATGTCGGAGTCAGCCCCTTTGACGCGGACCTTTGATGACGCAGACCAGCAAAATTTCGTCGTTTTTCGTTACGAACTAACGTCAACTCCTCTTTCGTGAAGCCATGTTCCCTCCCCGATTGGGGGGGCGCCGTTTGTGACGTAATCAATTGGCTGCATCGCCCATCTCGTTGACTGGCAACGATCATTTCCACTGAAGCTCAATTGCCCATAGCAGCCAATAACTAATAGAAATAACTCATTTGTTGTCAAGATAGAGCAAGGTGCTGACATCGCCACTCGATTAAAACGGTTGATTAAGCGTAAGCTGCCATTTTGAAGACAGACTTCCAAACTTGCACTCCACCAAGACAAAAAGGGTTTCTCACATCGAAGCTTCGGCTCCGAAACTCTAAATTCCCTGCGGAGCGTGCGGCTGTTGCTCTACCCCTGGATATCAGTCGCACACATAATTATTCAGTTATTCATAGTTCAGCGGCTGGCATAGCGGGCGACATTTGGCCGACCAAAATCGCCAACTTCAAATCTATAGTTTAGTAAAAAAAACTGGGGTGCCTTTAAGTTTCAAGGAACTCACTATATTCCGACGTCAGCCCAGCCGCGGTCCGTGGACACGATACACAAGGGGGACTGCAAAGCTAGCCAAGGCTAGCAAAGTATATATCGCATAGTAATTTGGCCCTCGTGTGCGCCGAGGTGCACATAATAGTTGATGCTAAAACCCTGGAAAAAAGGGTTTGGAAAAAAGGCTTCCAGTGCAACAGTTATTACTATACGATTATTTTACGATTACGCGTTTGTTTTTCCGATTAACGTTCGTAGTCGTATCCACACCTGCTGGTGCATAATATTCGATTGAAATGATCCGGATTTAAAAATAGAGTATTGTGTAACACGTGACTGACTCAAAAGTACTCATCCCGAGCAACCGCATCAGCCGGTCGTCGTGATGTCACTTATATGGAAGATACGTATGCTGACGTTTGGTTTAAAAAGCGGAAGAATATCTGAAACATATCGCAAATTTGGCTACGTTCTAGTTCGTGATGTCAGCTTAGGCGCACGATGACGGTTTGGCTATCAGGGGCTCTCCACGTCACGTCATAGAGGATGGCTACTTGTCCCGCGATCCTTGGGCAGCCAACATTGAACACTGGTCTGCGTTTCGCCCTCACGTCATATACTGTCTTTGAGTTATATGGCCCGCGCGGCATTAATGGCGAAGCCGTTTTCTAATTAAAGAAATATTCGCAAGGCGCAGACGCAGTTGGCAGCGCCAACGTCATCTTTGGTGTACCTATTGGCCAGTTCTCTTAACATCGCTGTCTTGAAAATATCAATCAGCTACGCTTACGAATCAAGTAAAGCCTCTTTTTATGTTATAAAAGGTTCAGTTTTCCCTTCGCATCCAGTCGTGCATTCATCAATCAATTCCCGTTGACAATCCAAATACACTGTTTGTAGTCATATCCTCCCGCAAATCTCGCCCATTATGTTGAAGTCTCTGTTTTGCCTAAGCCTCTTCGCCACCGCCGCATATTCGCAGGCTGTTCAAATCGGGATACCGACCAAAGGCGACCAGCTAGCCGCCGGGTCCAACCAGACCATC
The DNA here is from genome assembly GCA_030568275.1 of Lipomyces orientalis. Lineage (NCBI taxonomy): Eukaryota > Fungi > Ascomycota > Lipomycetes > Lipomycetales > Lipomycetaceae > Lipomyces > Lipomyces orientalis. Next base: position 24,170 of record JAJLTP010000158.1, on the reverse strand, counting down.
CAGATCCAGCGTCCTGTGAGTGTTGATCGCCACCTCATACAATTGCAGAGCTAATTCTTACAGGATACATTGACCGGCTCCGATGAAATAGCCGTTGTAATCGGCATCCAGCAGTGTCCGAACGGGACGTGCACTTCCCCCGATGCCAGCATGGGCACTATTCTTTATCAAGGAGGCTTTGACCCACAGTTCCACGGGCCACAGGCCCCGTATCAAAACTTTACTGTCAAAGTTCCTGACGGTCTGTCCGGACCGACTTTGATTGGCGTGGCACACATGTCACTGGTCGGGGTAAGCCTCAGTCGATCAACTTTGCGTGCAACCGACGGAATACTGACTCGGTCTTGGTTTCGGTTAGGCAAGCAGTTATCCATTAATTGAGTTCCTCAATCAGACGGTTACTATCGTATGATTCATGTCGACGCACTGTCTTCCACCACCGCTTAATGCATGACAGACGATCCGCTAGGAGGGGGCAGCATATGTCGTTACCTAAAATCAGAACGATTCGCGCTTCTTTAAACGCACCACGCCACTGACGAAAATGAAAAACTGCGAGGGGTGATTTGAATTTCTTTCTCCTTTTCGCACGTTCCTGACGCCTTCCGAGGCGTCATGTTATATAGTTTAAGTAAATATTAGCTTGTTATCAAACAAATCGAGTTCAGTACTATCATTGCTAATACTCTGCATCTCAACCTTTTAAAGGAGAGGTCTCATTCCTTGCATAATGATTGCATCATGTCACCTGGATGTCAGAATTCTAACAAAGCAATATGTCTTTTGTGTGAAGTGAGAGATAGGGAATAATGTTAACAGGATCCTTGAACAAAATACGGAACGGCTGTAACAGCTAAGGGCTATGCGGCTCGGCTTCGCCAGCTCACCCTTCGATTTGGTACAGCCCGGGACTAACCCGCATATGATACCACTTTATAATGAAATTCGGCGGGCCCGGTTAAACCCGTTAAATTGGGGCGCTGAACAAAATTAGAGTTATAATTTATTCACTTAGCTGAACCTTCTTCAGCGTTAGTATTCACTAATGCGCATAAATAAGCCTCAACTTAAATACACTAGCTATACCTTATTGGGTTTTGGTGGGAGTCTATTAACAATTATGCAAAAATGGGGCTTAAAATCAACGCACTACGGTGCTTTAAGCTAGGTCCCGACAAAAGTATCAGAACATTCGCAAGCCTAATAGCACAACCACGGCCTCTTTAAAATAGAAAATAAACCAATCATGTTATTTATTAATCATTTCTTTATACCGAATGACAGGTTTTTTTTGGACCGAAATTTCCAGGAAAATCGCAGGTACTAGTTTGAGTGATACTTAGGTTCTTAACTATGGACTGGATTCTGACTTGGCGGTGGGGGTACTAGGGTTTACGGTTATGTAACGTTTATAATACGCTATACCAGATTAGATATAGGGCGTACCATATTAGGAATAGTACGCTTTGAATCTCTGTTTTGTTGTTTGCGGTCTTCCCCTTTCGTCAGCCGAAAATAATAGTGCCAACAGGATGGTGCATCCAGCTTCTGGCTTATTTGACTGGCATGTGTAACTTAATTTTATCGTGCCGAAAGCAAGCGATGCTCACATATACGCCGTCGGTACCAATATCAATGTAAGGGTTAGGGTCGACTAAGTAGGGTTTTCGGACCAAGCTTAAAGCACCATACTCTCTGTTTGTAGAATTGTAGGTTGCTGAAGCAAATTTGGGTAAGGGCTTCTAGTGGAAATATTGATACCCTAACCCGTGCATTTAGATAACTATGGTGTTATGCTCTACAGATCGCAACAGGTGACCGTACCAGTAAATACTGTGAATAATGATCTGCTGCTTCTCACGGCCACAGCAATTGACGCTATATAGCTATCGTGTGCAGGCCAAACTATATCAAGCGAGTGGGAGTTAAAATTGAGAAGAGTTTGATCGTCTAAACCGGAGTGCCAAATCGCAAAAGCAGCCATTCAATATCCGGCTCAGTATGCTATGGGTGAATCGCAAATAACGTTAAGTGTTTTTGAATAGAGTTCGTCACTGTGAGAAAGACGCAGTCGATGCATCGGTGTAGGATCTTCGTGAATACTGACGTCCAACAAGGATGTTAGTGGCGGCCACGTGACTTCGCCCTGGCTGTGGAGTCGATTCCTAAGCTGGAAAGATGCTTAAAGTAAATTCATGAATCAGAATTTTTCCTCTAATGTAGACTGTGGTTTAGAGGCTGTAACTAATGGTGTTCTGGTGCGGTTGTTGACATCTTGCTGGCCAGGCTGAAACAGAATGCAGCTCCCAGCGACAAACATCAGTCAACGTCGAACCTGCTCTTGCCTGCTTGCTGAAAATAACTACTCTGAAGTCCAGTATCTGGCCACTGAACAATAAGCAACGGGAAACTGTGAAAACTGTGCTGATCATCCTGTCACTGTCACGTCTGTGCAGATGGCTACCTACGTCGGCGAGACTCGTCGATCTTACACAGGAACGTATCGCGTGCAGCGTCGCAACGCATCTGCTGCTACTTCAAAAATAGCGTCTTATGAGTGTAACAATGGAGTACAGGTTGCGCAGCCTACATCTACGCCAGTCTCTAAGACGGAATCTTGTCCAAGACCCTGCTCCACCACAGAATCAATGACTAGTGAAGAAGAGATTCGATGTCAGCACATACGCAAGCTTATCTGGGCAAACGATCCCGATAATGAGTACGAGTTTGAGATTAGCTCCGCTTCGTATGATCTACTCAAAACGGAATTCGGCAATGACGATGAGGATGACTCGTATGCACTGCCAATGTGAAAGGGTATTTTAGAATGACTGATGTACAATACAGGTATCCTCGGCTATTTTATGATTGGACCCGCCAGGTAGTCACCATCGTCACCGTTCCCACTCGGCTCCGTGAAGACACTTCCCGCGCTATTCTCAACCAACTTTGCAACAGCGTGGAATCTCTCATGCTACGTCAAGGTATTCGTTTGGCCTCGGATCAAAGGCTGCGCTTTAGCAGTAGCCCGACAGAAGTGATCAAAAATGGCCACTCAAATTATGAGATGCAGCCAGATGGTGTGATATACTTTAAAACACGGGCCGGAGAGGAGCACAAAGTCGTCGTAGAGGTTGGCGTCTCTCAGGCTTATGACAGTTTGCTGCAGAAGGCCAGGAAGTGGATATTTGACACGAAATGTAATATCGTTCTGCTACTTGCATTTTACGAGAAACAACGTTACTCTGCACCACTTAAGCCCATGTCATTAACTTCGCGCCAGATGGATGATCAAGTCGTACAGATGAACCTGCGATGGTCATCACCGAATTTCTCTGGATTTGGGGCTCTAGAATTTGAAGGGCACACCTGGCTGGACGAAATTTCTCAGGCGTTCATTGAGGTCGTTCGAAAGGACCCGGACTCTAATGGCACGAATGCTGTGCTGACCAAGAAATATGTAAGGCTCTCTTTGTTCGACCGGTATCCAGAACACTAATACGAGCATATAATAGATTCTCATAGAGGAGGGCAGAGACAGAAGCTCTGACGTCCCACAGAGAGTCGGTGATATGCGACTTGCAGAATTGATACCGCGGGAGTCACTAGACGATGACGCTGCAGCTGGTATTGTTATCGATTTTTTTCATTCCGACAGTTTTATGTCTATTGTCCGAGATGCGGTGATCAGCACCGCCGTAAATCGGTTCAAAAAAGCTGTCAATCTTATTGTCTAGAATACTTTTTCATTGTTCTGCTTGCTCCTTTCACATGTTTATCTCCGACTGTCCTTGAACCTGACGTGGGTTGTTTTTGATGAGCCCCGGGATGGAGGACAGGATCGTTGAGGGGTCTCTTGTCCATTGCGAAAATATTCTTGGGTGGACACGAATATAATTTTGTTCGTATTCGTACGAATATTCGTAATTCGAATACAAATAATTTATTGGGTGACTTCCCGTAGGCATTTTGGCGCCACCAGACTCGTAGCACTAATGCGAATACGAATTAAAACAACTTTTGTCGTAAATTATTCGTAATAGTCGTGATATTTGCATTGCTAAATGCATAATCACTTCCGCGTATCGTGTAGCCCTTATGGAACGAAGTTCAACAGTGTGTTCTGAAACCCTGATCCTTTTCTGCTTGATCTGAAATAGGAGATCATCAGCTGCAATTCACTCCTGCGTTGCAATAGAGTAAACAATTTAACAAGTTCATGCATGCTCTTGCTTGTATCATTACTGCAGTGAATCAGTTCTACGGCTGGTCCAAGGGACCTGTGTCCTGAGGTTGTTGCGTCGTACTTGGTAGCCTGGTTTAGGACTGGGCTCGCACAGCCAATTTGTGTATGGGAGAAATCCGACGTGCGAAGCCTCGCATGCTCCAAGTCCACTGTGTACGAGTGACGCAAATAATCTACATGGCCAGGGTGGGAATGGATGAATGAACAGGACCATAGGGTTCGGGCTTTTCCATGCAAGGGGGCTTCTACTGCACTTGCTTGCAGACAAGCAATAGAGTCTGATCCTTGTGTTTGACCACACCGTTCTAACTGCGAAATTATGACGCATCGCATACGTGACATAGACTCTGGCTGTAGACGTAGACTCCTACTCATATCTATAGATCATAACGATCTTCGGGTTCCGGAGCTGGCGAGTAGCTTGATTCATGATAGTCACGCGGTGGAGGTGAATGATTCAGATAAAATGTTGGATAGTTAAATATTTATTTAAAAAAAAAAATTTTTTTTATTAGGCCCTGCACCATTCAACAAATTGTCACTTTTTCGACCGCCACTTTTTCACTCAAATAGGGTTAGCAACCTTCCTAATTGAGCACAATAAAGTGCCAAAAGTGCGACTTTTTCGACCCCAAATCAAGTGCGAAAAAGTGTAACTTTTTCGCTAAATAGGCATAGCTTATCATTCAAATAGGTATGGCTTCATAAGTAAAAAAAACCTACTTTTTACAACGATATCCTACCATCAGTCCCATCACCGCCATTCCATCTTCTTTAGCCATGGCTCCACGACGCCCTCAAAAGAAGCCTGTAGAGGCGCTGAATGTTCAAATTATCGACTTTTCAGCCCCTGAAGATACGATTCACTCCGTGCCTTTGATCGATCCCCAGCTTTCGCTCGATCCACAGGCTCAAGTCCATAGGGAATCACAACCGTCACAACCTTCAACCCCCTTCCAGCCTTCTATAGCTATAGAGGATCGGATTGAGTGGTCCCCTGATATGATACAAGTGTTGTTTATAGAGCTTCTTGAACAGGCGCAGGATGGCAAACGTGCTGATTCTGGATTTAAGAAGGAGGCGTGGGATGCTGTTTTACGAGAGGTTCAGAGTGTCTATACTGGTCCTTATACCATCCCTTTACAGAAGGTTAAGCAGAAGGAGCAGGCGTTTAAAGGTCTTTATAAGGACTGGAAATTCTTGCGGGACCAATCTGGCTTTGGGTGGGATGAAGAGGCAGCTATGATCACTGCATCAGATGAAGCCTGGAATGATGTTATTGCTGTAAGTTATCTTTTATTAAACTTTTGATGATACCCTTCACTTCATATTATAACTATATATCGATAGCATCGCAAATCCTGCAAATGGCATAGAAACAACTCCCTCCCCCACACTGGTATACTTGAAGAGCTATATGATTCATCGATAGCTACTGGCACTAGAGCAAGAACCATTGACTCAAGTACCCTTGATTCAGGATCTTCTTCAACATCCTCTTCGCCATCAATTCGAAAACGAAGCCGTAGTCGATTGGACCCTCTTCTGAATCAACCTCTAGGAAGCGGACGGATCAATGAGGATAGTGATGCAATTCTTGCCGCTATAAATAGATTAATTGATGGCCGGAAGTCAAATCCAGTCAGGGCAATTGAGTTACTGTCTATGGAGTATTATGACAGACTGTCAGAGGATGATTTTGATCGTGCCACTGATATATTATCAGATGAGATTAAAGCATCAGTGTTTGTTAGTCTTCCAAGAAGGGATATAAGGGATAAATGGCTTGAAAGACATGCCCAAATAACCTTTAAATTATTTTAATAATAAATACTCCTGATAATCCCTCCACATCCGCTGAGCGAGCTATCTCCTCCCTCTTATTATTCATATATGTACTCCCAGTACCCTTTATATCTACAGATATCTCTTGTATGGCTTCATCTTCTAGCTCAACTTCTGCAAGCTCATGATCAATATCTTCATATTGATGAACGAAGATATATAGAGAGCTAGAATAGTTTTAGTTAAGTTTAACTTATTCTCTATTCAATAAGTACTCTTGATAATCCTTCCACATCTGCTGAGCAATCTCTTCCCTCTTCTTATTCATATATGAGTTTCCAGTGTCTCTTCTATCTACAGAAATCTATTGTGTAGGCTCTACCTCGTCTTCTAGCTCGATATCTGCGAGCTCATGATCGATATCCTCATTTTGACGAATAAAGTTATATAAACCACAGAGAGCTAGAACAAGATCAACCTGTGTATCCATTGAGTACTCCGCAACCTGCCCTAATATCTTGAACTTCCTCTTTACAACTCCAAATATTCGCTCTATTACATTACGTAAAGAAGCATGTCGTAGGTTAAACAACTCATGTGCATTCTCAGGCCTAGATTAATACAGAGATTAGTAACTTATAACTTAAGTTAATTTAAGTTATAAAGATAATAATAAGAGTTATTATCACTTACTTCCTATCTGCAAGCCTTTGCTCCTTCAAATGATATCGAACTCCACGATAAGGACTCATAATATACTCACTATTACCATATCCTGCATCACCAAGCCAGTATTTCCCTTTCGAGGTATTAAACCCATGACGAGACTGAGCATCTGAAAGAACCCTTCCATCATGAGCAGATCCTTCCCAACCAGGTAAAACGTATACGAACTGCATATCAAAGTTACAGACAGCTAGAACGTTTTGTGAGAGTGTTCCTTTTCGATTCCGATATGGAGCTTGCTCTGTAGTTAATACATAAGCTGCTATATGTGTCCCATCCAAAGCTCCAATACAATCATTAAAATAAGCAGCATATTTAGGATTATCTACGATTCGTGAGGAGGGAGTAGCATCGATTGTTGGGAGGGCAACAACATGAGCGTATAGTATAAGAAGTGCATCTAAGACTTCATGGAAGCAACTATAATAAGGAAGCCATTAGTAGAAGAGTATAAGTTATATAAAGAGAAGAATAGAATGCACCGAGAAATAGTATATCTGCCCCTTGAAAATCTTTCACTTGCATCTCGATTGGAAGCCCCTCGTGCTGATATATAGATAAATATCACCAGTTTCTCTTCAATTGATACCTGCGTTCCATAGCCTCTTCTTTGCCAATTATGGATGATATTATCGCCCTTATTTGCAAGTAACCAGTCACGAAGAGTATAGAAAGTAGCTAGTTGCATTCGTAACACATGGTGGACTCTTTCAGGGTGGGCTGAATCTAACAACTCTTTGATGTAGTCCTGCCCTGGCTGGCCTGTTTGTATACGCCGACGTTCCCTATGCCTTGAATAGGCTAGTATGAATAATAATCAAGATCCATGGTATAGAAGGCGTTGGAGGACAGTGGTGTGATGAGGTGGAGTGATGGAGCTGCAAAAGTGGTGGAATGGGTTGAGTCTAACTGCTTTTAGCGATAAAGAGGGCTGAAAAATAGGTCTTGACCACTTCTTCGAGTTTGTATGGGAATATGAACCTTTGCGATAAAGCGCTTTTTTTTGGCTGAATTAGGACTAGTGATAAAGTGGTACTGTTTTTCAGAGTGCACCATTCAAAAAAGTGTTTCCTCCCAATTCGGTTGTGACTAACACAGATTGAGTGTGAAAAAGTGGCACTTTGTTGAATGGTGCAGGTCAAACTCGACGCGTTCTTGAAACGCGATGACATTCTCAATCAGGGTTAAGGTCTACATATTGCAGTACCATTCAGGTCAACGATATGATACTGATGTGTACTTTTTCTACTAGTGCCAAAACGAATGGATAGTGGGTTTATCTCCTGTGAATATTCTTGTCCGGACTTCCATTTCCAATCGTGGCAATAATCGCCACATGGCCTGCAGCAGATTGCGAGGTCATTGTAAATCTGGGCTGGCATTGTGGAGGCAGTTTTGCTCGTTTCGATTGCACCGCCCCCAACACAGTTCACATCATACAAAATGTGGTCATAGATCATCCCAGTCAGGTCCTATAAATGTAGTCATTGATCATTACGCAATGCCAGACGTCTGTTTTGTGCCTGCCATGGGACAGATTGTTTTCGCGCCGTTGGAAATATTTATGTATGCAATTACTGATCGGATCGACCGGACGCGGAGATCAAAGTCTCTATCTCAGACGGCAATATTGTCGCTTTCAATCTCATCGAACTGCCATCCATCAGCGGTGGCTACTATACCTTTACGGCTCCGATCAAGATATCCGATAAGCCAAGCGACATTGAAAATACTCCTATATTTGCAATGGCGAAAAAGATCTATTTGGACGGCCGCGCGACCATTGTCCCGAAAAGTGGCCAATCCAACGATGAGGATTTCAGTACGGTTGTTGAACTCAAGGAACAAGATGATTCGGCGTCTGTGAATATTCCTGGGTTAACCATTGACGATTGGCAAGGATGGGCATGGGTACGACCCAGGTACGAGCGAAGAGGCTCCTTCAGTTTTTTGTGATTATTGATCGCTAATTGGTTAATATCTACTTGGATTGAGCCAGTTTGGGTGTCCTTGAGCAGCTTTTGCAGCTTTGGTGCCACTTTTTAATGCTGCAGCCAGTTAATCACTCTATTGACCCGGCGTCAACATTATCCGTACTTCTTCGCTCTTCAGCTGAAGCCACTGTACATCTTACAAGTTCCTGCGAGGGCGAGGAGCCAGACATCTATGCTCGTGTTAGAAGGACCAAGGCTGATCAGCGGCAATGGTTTACATTGTCGGCAAGTTACCTACAAGTACCGATGTTTCGATTCTGTAGATGATGCAATTTACATGGCAAAGAAATATTTGGGAACGATTGATGCGGCTTTTTCCGATCCTCCTGCTAATGACCGGGGCTATATTTAACCATTTAATCAGCTCGGTTTCTGTACATGGTCGAGTATTGGAGAACATATTCGGCCCACAGAGGAAAATTCAAGGAAGCTTGTGACTTCGCTAAATCTGCTGAGATCCCGATCGGCTCGCTTATTATTGATGACGGCTGGCAGGATGTTCGTCACGGTTTTAATGGACCCGGAGAAAGGACAAAAAAATATGCGGCTTGTGGAGTTCAGGATGGATGCTTCCTTCCAAGAGACAGTAACGATTTTACTTTTTGCAAATGAGCTGGCATCACATTTGCGAAGGTCGATGACCAGGCATTCTCGTCTTTTTTGGCCGGAGTGGAAGGACAGAGGAGGCATTCGCGATGTGGAATGCCACGAATAAAGCTGGGCATGAGGCATTTGGAGTTGGGCGGGTGATTCATTGCATGGCGCATTATGAACGGACATTTAATGGCTATATTGGTGTGGGCTTGGCCACCCATGGCATGAGAGTTGTGTTCAGAAACTCCGACGATTTTGGACTTTCACATCCTAATGTCCACAGACTCATATTCATTACAACTTGATGAACAGCATCATTACGTCGCGAATGGCTCTCATTCCTGACGCCGATATTTGTTCATGTCCGGTGCTCAGTGGTCGGAGTCCTCAGGGCGTTCTTTCCTGAAGCTGTACTCTTGTCCGATAGAGCAGAAGAGCACGATTTAAGAGTTGTCCACAAATTCACAAACTTATTGCGAAAACAACGAGCGGTCACCTATGAGCTTGTCAAATCTCATAATCCTGCCTAGCTGCTTTCGTCGCGCATTTAGGAACCATCGCTTGAGTCTGGCATCGGGCCCTCAATTAAGGCTGGGTCATATTTCCCTGCTGCAAAGGCTTCGTCCCTCGTCATGTGGAGCTCTCGTGATGGTGCAGCATCTCCATCTCTGATGTCGTACTTTCTTCGGATGTCGTGGATTTGCTTGGGTCGAATATCCTCCGTTGTGCAAGATACGCGTTGTTTTTCGCTAAGATGCAGCAAATGGTACCTTTTGACGACACAGAAGGTTCGAACGCTACGATTCCGCTTGCTCAAATTACGTTACAGCCGAAGAGTCACGAAATTATCACCGCTGCTCCTTTTACAGCGTTGGAAGTATCGAAATCGCTTGTCTCGGCTTGCTTAACAAATATGCCGGTTTGGCTGCCGTTGCAGACACAAAGGTGGGCAAGACCGCTCTGGATTTATCGATTTTGTTTGAAGGCGAGCTAGTATTCATTGTGACCGATTCCAGTCATGTCAATGTTTCCATGGCGAATCAGTGGTTTGTGTCTCAATGGAACTGAGCCCATCGGTGGCTTTGGTTATGGTGGATCTGAAATTTTGGGACGATGTGAATGACACTGAGTTGGACAGTGAAAGTATCGTTCTCTTGATTAGATAGGTCTTATACTTTGGGTTATATAGATTAGAAGTCCAACGGAATACTGCCGACGTATTGATCGATGGAATTGTGCGTGTTCTTATAGCGGCAGGGGTGTAATACACCGCCAAGAGAAATTGCGCTGTTTCGGTATGGATAACAAGACATAAAACATAGTGGTGCATTAAATTACAAATATTTGATCAAGAAATGTCCATCGGCACAGTGTCCCTTGACGCAGAAGCGACAGCACCACTGCCAAGCTCGACGTCACCGGAGTCACTGATATACCGGTTCGCGTACTGTGACAAATACTCGACGCTTCGATCCTTGTCCAAAAACAGCGTGTAACTCCGCTTCACGTCATCCACGTCCACAACGTTCGCCTTTCTCTTTGCAGCCACGAGATGTGCAACAGAGATTAGGTTTGCAGCATAGCGCAGACTCGTCTCGACTCCGATCTTGGCCAGAATTGCTAAAGCGTCTGGACTCAGCTCAACTTCTTCCTCCTGAGCACGAATGTGCAGAATCTCCCGGATTTCCTCCGGGGAATAAGGCGACGTCGAGATTATAATGACTCTGTCCAACAAATCAGCCGGCAGACCGTGAGGCGATTTATAATTAGTTCCGCGCGTCCTCGAAATGCCACGGTTAGTAGCCATAATCACAACAGGGGCGAGGTCATCTTCTAGTGCTCGGTTGATGTATGAAAAACTCTCGATATCCAGCATATGCACCTCATCAATGAACAATACACCGGGACATATCTCCGCTTTACCTTCCTCCTTCCACTCGCCGACTTTTGCATTGATCTGATCTCGGACCTCCGACCGAATCTCGCCAGTATCTCCCGAAAACAGTGCCAGGAAACCTTGTGTGCGTGAATTGATCACGTCAATTTCATGCAGCGAAACCGTGTGCACCGTCTCCTTCCGCTTTTGGATTTCTCCCTCTGGACACTGCACGAATTTGGTATCTGCGCCCATTGCATCATAATCTCTAGCGCGGGCGTACGATCTGCCGAGCTTTGTCACCATTCCAGAAGCCTTGTCAATCGAGACGACGTCGCCGGCGAGAACCTTCTCTTTGCTAAGTGAATCTATCATCTTCGTTCCAAGGTCATAGACTGTCTCCATATCCGTAGTTTTGATTGTTAATTTGCCCTGTTTGTGGCCCTACATATTGTTAGCTCTGTGGAACGCAAATCTGTGGAACGCAAAATTGACCGAGACATACTCCAGTAATTGACCGATCAATCTGAACTTCGACAACTTCACCCTCGATAATCTCACTCTCCTCCTTAATTCTCACTCCAATACTCTTTCTAAACGCCTGCGTCAAAGCCTCTGTCTTCGACATCTCCAATGAAAATATCTCTGATCCGGCAATCATTGTGAACGGCACGTCCTCTCCTAGACTCTGCGCTATTCCCATGGCAATCGCGGTCTTTCCAGTACTAGGAGGTCCAGCCATTAACACCGCCCGGCCCGCGATTCGGCCCTCTTTAACCATTTGCAAAATCACGCCGGCGGCTTTACGAGCTTTCAGCTGACCGACCATGCCTTGTGACGTACGCCGCGGTTCGAGAGTTGTGTCACTTTCCAGACCGAGACCTGTAATGTGGGAATGAGATGCTACGAGGCCAAGACCTCGTAGCTCTTTGGCTTGTGCGATTGTTGCGACGGACTTGTAGATGTTAGCATTTAGATCAGATCAACTGTCGTTCGAGCAGTACCATTCTATCTCGGCAATTCAAATACTCTCATGAATGAGTAATCTCACTAAACAATGTAATGACCACGAAAATGGTGTGCCCAGCAGTCCGCAGTTGAACGTCGTGCGAGTCTTCTGATACCTGAAGATTTGGATTGAAGAGAGCGATGTTTGCAAACTTTCGATGCGGCAGTGGGGTAGATTACAGTTACAGCGTACATTTTAGCACGCTAGAGACTCCGAATTTGCTGGGCCAACATGTCTGCATTTCCATTCCGTAAAAAACAAAAATAGAAATTCCACAGATACAAAGCGTCTGATATGTTAGTATGAACCGTTATACAATGTCAGATTTACAATGTCGCGGGTGCTTCCTATCATAGCCGACTCGCGAAATTTATTGGAAAACCCTTAACCTATCCATCTCTACCCTGGCTAAGGTCAATCACGACCCAAGGGTATTTGTACTTGAGAGTGAGTTGGGAGTGAGCTTGTTTAGTGTTCCAGGGTTCCTATAATTATAATTGTCTTCTGGTATTTATCAGTATGCCATTTCCGCTGTACGATTTTCGAATAAGTTATGTCAACGATTAGTTAATCGTTTTGAATTCTAGACGACGATAGATTGTTTACCCTGCTTGAGATGGCAGTTTACCCTGCTCCACGGTGGAGACAAGTCAGACCGCGCAAAAGTATCAGTTGCATACTGATGATCTAAGGGCCAGGCTTAAAGTTAGAATTCAGAGTGGACTTTGGTATTTCAGCGAGCGCTTTGATATCTTTGATCTCGCCAGCTTGTCGCGCGGTTCGGCACTTCCCATTATCATACTTAACTAATCCCCGCAATGATATACGACTGAGGTAATTGAGCAGGACAACTATTTCGTTGGGTGTGAATTTCACATGCGACCTTTCTTAATTGGTTATGTTTTATAGTTTAAATTAGTTACGGATTTTACAACGAGGGCCAAACGATGATGAGCTGTCTCGTGCAATCGTCGCCGCAGCGGACTCCATCGCTACCTTCAACCAACCAGAATCAACAGCTACAGCAGTTCGCAAATCCGGTCGACGTGCCAGAAAGGGAGCAGCTGCCTATTTCTCAGGCACCAACAGGGCGTCCTGTTGTGCCATCGGTGTCTGACAATCAACGGACTCTGGTGGCACTGACAAATCAGTCTTCCACCTCTGCCACTACCGTCGCTGAACTGCCAGCATACAAGACCCCACTCGACAATCGCATGTCTATCAGCAACTTGGTGACTTCAGAGCCTGTCACGCCGATATTGAGTACGCCTAGTCAGCCATGTGTAGAGTCGGTTCAGCCGACGTTGCCGCCGTCCTTCAATAATTCGACTTCAGCTATCGTTGCGCAGTCTGAGCCGTCGTTGACAATACAATCACCTGTTTCTGGTTCTGGCCCTGCTCTTGATGAATTATTTAGTGATGATGATATTATTGTGCCGGAATCAAGTGCAATAGGTCCCAATCAATCCCACAGCGAGTTCGAAGAAGGAGTTAAAGAAGAGGAAGAAGACGACGACGACGACGACGATGAGGAGGAGGAGGAGGAGGATGACGGGGAGCCAATCGAACCAAGCCATTATTACGGCGGCACTGTCCCTGTTTTTAGACCGGTTAGTTTCAATAATCCTATTTTTGCGCTAGGACGTTTTCTGATGGCGATGCATAGACAATGGACCAATTTCGGTCATTTCCAAAGTTCATTAAGAGAATTGACAATTATGGCATGAAGGTTGGCATTGTGAAGGTGATTCCTCCACCAGAATGGTACGGTTGATAGTAATGGCACGTTGCCCGTATGATGCTAATAACCCGTAGGACCGCCGCACTGCCTGCCGTCACAGAGAAGTTAAAGGAAATTCGCATCCGGCACCCGATTATACAACATATCAACGGCAGCCAAGGCGTTTTTAGTCAGACCAATATTGAGAAGCAGCGCTCATACACGCTCCCACAATGGCGAAAAGTCACGGAGGAGTCTGATCATCAACCGCCTGCTCGCCGTGGCGAGCGTCGTAAGGGTGCTGATTCCAAGGCACGGATGAATGTTCGGAAGCGGCCGCGCACAATGTCCAGCGCAGAAGACAGCTCAGTTGCATGGGCACAGGCCTCTGACCCAACGCAGAAACCCAAGCGACGAAACGGAGAACTGTCAGCGCAGGAGGTAGCCGAATTCGAAGATTTCGACTACCGTTTCAATGCGTCAGAATTCACACCCGAACGCTGCGAAGAACTAGAACGAATTTATTGGAAAACAATCACGTATAACAATCCCATGTACGGCGCGGATATGCTTGGAAGTCTTTTCACGGATGCTACGAAAGAATGGAATGTGTCTCATTTAGACAACATTCTGAACGACATAGGGGTCGATTTACCAGGTGTAAACACGGCTTATCTGTATTTTGGCATGTGGAAGAGCACGTTCTCATGGCACGTTGAGGATATGGATCTTTATTCGATTAACTACCTTCATTTTGGCGCACCAAAGCAATGGTATTCAATTTCCCAAAAGGATGAGAAACGATTCTTCAATATCATGCGAAGCGAATGGCCGGATGAGTATAAGAAATGCAAGGAATTTTTACGTCATAAAACGTTCTTAGTGTCGCCAAAATACCTTGCGGATCGTGGGATTAAGGTCAATAAGCTTGTGCATAACCAAGGAGAATTCGTGATCACATTCCCGTTTGGCTACCATTCTGGATATAATTTAGGATACAACTGCGCAGAGAGTGTTAATTTTGCGAGCGAGAGGTGGTTGCAGATTGGCGCTAAGGCAAAAAAGTGTAAGTGTATCTCAGATGCGGTTGATATCGACGTCCAAGATTTAGCATATCGGCTGAAGATGAAGAGACGGCTAGCAAGGCGGATGAAACGGGAGATGGAGCAGAAACAGAGCAACGAGAATATTGCAGCTGATTCCGATAACAAAGAGGGGCCAAGTGCTGTGTCAGGTGAACCCGAAAATATCGCGAAACCACATGAGGAGCCGGCCGTGGGGGCTGCTCCAAGGGAACTAAGCGACATTGAAGCTGCCTCTGGTACACTGGCGGCGGAATCTAGCAATGGGTGGAACGACAGGCAGCACTCTCTCGCAGATATTTCTGATATAGTTCCGCATTCATCTCATGATTGGAAAAAAGGTATTCCCAACAATTCAACCACGATCGGCATTGTGGAGTGAAGATTGGCGTAGTTTGCGAAAGACCGGTTAGTTAGCGCATTAGACGGAAGTGGGCATATGTATCTGTATATATTTCATAGCTACGGAACTGGAATGCATGGGACATTAATATTTTTCGTTGCATTACTGAATCTGTGGATTACGAACTTATTCAGCGGCAGTCAAGGACCCATCCCAAAACTGTACTTCCAAATCCAGCACTTTCTTGATGCCTCTCTTAACTGCCTCCTTCCCTTCCTCAGTTTCTGTCTCAAGCACAAGTCGGACAGCAACGCTGAGGGTCTCAACATAGGCATCAAAAGCTGGATTCCCGCCCCACCATTCCATAAATCCCTTTAACGACTCGCCAGCTTCTGCCTGAAACTTTTCGGAGCTCAGAACAAATTTGAAAGCCGTAAGATACACGATCTCAGCCGCCCACAAGACAGCGATTCGTTCGGCGAACGTGGACGACGATTTGGCACCGAGATCAACGGCGAGGAATGTGCAGTATGCGTCGTTGAACTGCGAAAAGCGTGGAATATCCTTTCGCAATCCTGTGAGTAGCTGTGCACCGTCTACCGCTAATTCGGCCCCCACCGACGCAGAGAAGGGGGGAAGTTCAGGAAGAGCGACGCCGCGGTCACCTGCTTTTACTTTGAAGATCCTCATTTCCTCTGTCAAAACATCGAATCCACCTCTCAGAGTGTCGGATAGAAAAGTGAACTTCTGGTCATTCGGCACGGATGAGAGTGTGGAGGCGAGAAAATGGGCGAACGCACGAACGAAGATGAAATCCTGAAATAACCACTCATTGAACGCCGAATCTGGGATTTGCACGGCCGCGAGTTGCTGTATAAATGCCGAAGAGGCCGTGCACGCCTCGAACAGATCTGTAAGGCCAATCTGTGCGAAGACGTCCGACATCTGTGATCAGTTGCTAATAATTGAATAAATACCAAACACACTGGACGATGAAGTCTGAGTGAGATTACCTAACTTCTCGGTGTGCCAATGAGTTTGATCTGCTGTCCCAGTTCACTCGGAGGGTTGGCGTCCGCTTGTGAGTTAAACCGCCCTGCATGATCCATCTCCTTCTGCCCTCGGCTATCAACAGGCACGTCAACAAGCACCACAAAGTCACAAGTCACGAGAAATATAGAAGGTAATTGCTACTAGGAATTGAACAATTATTCGCGAATTTGACCTGGGTGACTACGCCAGGGGATTTACGGCGCTGTCCGCTCATTCTAGGCAGGAGCTGGAAGGGACCCAGCAGACCTGCCGTCTGTGAGGCTAGCTTGGGCCAACAAGACAAAAGAAGAGTGAAAGAATGCTACAAGAGTAACTGAAGCACGATCACAAAGTTTGTATTTTCCTGTTGGTCTCTTTTGAAAGTAAGATGTCCTTTAATCAGATATATCTGAGTCGCCTTTGGTTCTGGAAGGTTTTCTCCGATAGACACAGCTGTTCTTCGCTTTCTTCTTCACTGCAAAAAACTGCTGGATATTAGTACGCTTTATGGCACTTTTATGTGGTACTGGCGTATCCGGACTATGTCGTGAGATTGACATTGCAGTTAATTGTTAGTGTCACTCTGCGCTCCTAATTCTCAATAAGCAATTGTAGTGTATTTAAAATCTGCTAATGAACTATGTCGGGAGGATCCCTAAACCCCAAATTTACACTCTGTGGACAACAAGGGAAATAAATTGAATTATAATTAGGAGAATCCGCTAGCAAAGTAAGTGTGGCGGGTCGCATTTTGCCAGATACAAAAAAGCCAAATACATTATTATTGCATAAAAATAATGCAAAAAAAAAAAAAGATTAATTGCAGCACCTACGATTCCAGCGTGGTCTCCCACCGCAGTACTAAGTAGGCCCAAAGAAGCTTAACTGGTGTTGATCGGACGGGGAACTGTGTTTTCTTCTTGGTATGGCCGCAACTGATCGTACAATTCAGCTGCCAACATTTATAGCTGATTTGGCATTAACCTAACCCTGGCCCGGTGAATGTGCTCCGCCCGGTCGGTTGCTCCCATCGCTCTGATTACCGTCAGTCCTCTTCGCTCTGGACTTGTATGGTCCTCTCGGCTGGTGGCTGGCTGGTTTGGTGTCCTTGCCTACGGGCCCTGGCAGACAGCTGGTATCGTCGCCTTTGGTTTCCTTGCCGTCGTCTCCGTTCCTTCCTCGTTCCTTATATGCAGCTACTTAGCGCTGAAAAGTGCTCACCGTACTACGCTATCCCAAATCTTTGTGCCAGTTCAGAGCCTCAGTCGACAAACGAAGGTTCACACGATCATAAGGAAGTGGGGAGGAGAGACATCTTGTCGTCGGAATTCAGAGGATGAATAGCAACGCAGTGGTTTTGGCATGAGCCTCATGGCATGATGCATCGAAAGCGCGGGAGAAGTCTTTTTAAACTGGAGGATCGCTCACCGTAGACACGGGCCGATGTCAACGATTTTCTTTCCCGCGCCATCTCATGAGCGAGGCTGCAGCAACTCCAGGGCAATAGACTTGCTGTGCAGTGCATCCATGGCGCTTGGCCATGTGCCCGAGCCAGCCATGGCGATCTTTAACTTTCGACGTTCACTGTGCCCCAGTGCTGTTCAGTGAAATCGCCTTTTCTCTGTGCTGGTTCTGTCTGATTGCCAGGAGATGCAGGGAGCTGTTGGTGCAGCAGGTACATAGATATTTTTTTGTGGGGATGTGGGCGCACATACAGTTGCAAATATTAGAGAATTTTATCACTAGAAACGGTAGGATTTCCTGACGTTCGAGTTTCCCTCGTGGAATGGAGAGCTACCCGCGCTTATACATTCTAGATTCGCTAGCGTCCCCTCTCGAGTATTAAATATTAATTATTAATTATTGTAAACTTAACTTCACGAACAAAGTTTATCACGATGGCCGCAACTAGTAGTAAGGTAGAATTTCTGGAATTCAATTAAACTAAATTTGTGATACATATATGTCCACCCGGCGAAGAGAAAGAACAAATCTCCAGGGTTGAGGCGGTTCCAACCCTGCGATGCCAATGTCATTCGTCAAAGAAAGGATCATTGCCATCACGACCACTATTCTGTTGCGACTGCAGGTCATAATCTGCAAAATTATACCGTGGCGGTAGAATACAGCGGCTATCAAGATCATAATCCACGCCGGACTGAAACACAGCCGGCACTAACACTTCCATCAATTTCGTTCCGCCGCCATTGTACGAAATTCCTGCTTCGACATGCACTTCTTGTTTGTGGTGCGTCAAGCTCATTACTCGAAAATCTGGCACGATATGGGAAATGTCTAGGCCGCCCGGGATCACTTTGTCGTCAATCCGGAATCGAGCTGGACCTCTGATAGCCATCGGCTCAAGAGGCACGTTGATATCTGTCCGGAAACAAACAATATCTCCCGGTTCCGACACGAACCTGTGACGCTGACTAAATCCCTCGTCGCAGGATTTTATCATGATGACCAGGCTCTTGAGCGCTAGCGACAAGATCCCGGCTATCCGTGACACGTCATCGACTTGTATCGTGAGGTATAATCTCGGACAAAATTTGTCAAACACCACCACGCTACTTCTATCAAGCTCAAGCTCGAGTACCGCAGGAACATCGACGAATGCGTTGCTACCGAAAGACACCAATTTCATTGCCCCACTAGCTTTCGGGAGCGCACCAGGTACAAAATACGAATTTGGCAACTTCCTAGACTTTGCTGAGTTCTTATAAACACGTGACAGACCACTTACTGGAGTGGAAATATGCCAATTGGGATCTATGGAATGCACAAACGAGGCGGAGATGACGCTAATCGGCACCGACTTTGACATATTCCTCTTGTAGAACTTTGTCCAATCAGCTATAGCCACAATCTTGTACTCAACTGCACGAAAGCCGTTACGTTTCACCGATGGTGGGAGCAGAAGGTTGCTGTAACCTGACGGGGAGCGTGTGGGTTCGCACTTCCATGGACTCTTCAAGATCTTAAAGTCCTTGATGTACTGTTCAATCCTCGGAGGACAACCACACTGCGAAAACACAGGAACGTTGAAGATAAAAGGCAAAGTATGCTCGCCCGAGGGAAGCTCTGTGCCTTTGGGATGCTGGAAGAGCGAAAGAGTGAGGTTGACATGCGTGTGCTTCTCGCTCTGGCTGCTATTGCCTCCCATTGGAGCAAAATCGTCCGCCGTTGTAGTTGTCTCGAAAGTAGCACCTGAGGATGCCATAATCCTCGTCATGGACACGCCTTTGAATTGTATCTTTATGTCATCAAGCGCAGTTGGCTTCTCCAGAACGAGCTTGACTGTGCCAGAAACGGGATTGCCAATTGAAACCGCGGGATTGTCCACTGACGATGATTAGATCAGGCCGTATCCAGATCGCAAGCAGGGATTCTCACCATCAAGTACTAATTTTGGCATGTTTACACGATCGCGGACTGTAATCGACAAAAATGAAAGATGACGTATATCTACTGATTATTAACGTATTCTGGGTGACTAGAGTGTGCTGCCAAACTCTGCTGATAAGAGCAAGATTGCGGTGCAATTAATTGTCGGAGCCGCATGGCATCGTTCGTATGATTCACAGATCGCGCATTAGTCATTTCGCCTTCTATTTGGATGAAATGTGTGGACGCAATATCTTGGAAGTCATGGCTGATCGTGTTTATCGAGGAATATGCAAAAATGACGGCCGCGATTGATGGAACGAGCAACTCAGCGCCAAGTCATCCATCGACTATCGCCCAGAGCAGTATCTCCCTTGGTTCTCCCAACTTACGCAAAATACAAGCGGATGCTTACGCTCAGTTAAGGTTCGGAATTAAAGCTAAATGCAAGCTTGGTGAGTACAGTAAATGTTCCCGACTGTACGGGTTCATTACGCCTGCAACATCTATAATCTGTTGGAATCAGGATTCTTGTACATCATTTCGCAAACCATCAGCTATTCACCATTCAGATAGATCGACATCACCACATTAATCGAATTCCTTCACGTATGGCAATTGATAATTCCCTTTCGCTGATAAACACTACTCCAATCTCCGCGCAAACTAAAGAATGATCGCGTGCAAAGGGTGTCCGCTGATCAACCGACCACGTGCTATATCAGATACACAGCCGTGCGAACTAAATCAGGGGCGGAGTTTTTTTATCGAGGATACACTGTATAGTTTCTTATTCATTTGTTTAGTCATAGTAAATGGATTACTCTAGTTTGATGCTCCTGCGGGATCTACGATAATTCGTCAACCTCTACCCTCTCAGACGTCGTTATTATTCATATTGGGTCCGTGAGTAACTGTGGTCATGCCAGTGGCGTTAGTCTCAACCGTTCGTTGAGATTTACCATACCTTGCAGTCTTCGGAGTTTTCTGGGTAGATAAATAATGGGACGATGAAGACTAGTTGGCAAGCGCAGGGCATCGATATGAAGTACTCCATTGGGCATGGAACGGGTGCACGTTCAAAATTGCTCCCACCTCTACCGTTTTCTGTATCACAACTTCCAACACCTCTCGCAACTTCGCGAGGGACGGGCGCGTACTGTCACCCATCCCTCCGTTGGCCACAGCCACGTCATATGATCGAAACATGGAACTATTATCATCATACAATGCCACAAGATACGGCAAAGGCGGAGAATTCTCTGTCCATGGGAAACCGTTCCGCAACCAAGTTACTACTGTATTGTCGATAATCTGCGTGATCGTTACAGTCGCGCGTCAGGTTACTTCCGACAACGTAGGAAATTTGTTGGGAGTCAGCGGCCGCAGTGGTAGTCCAAGTTTTATTC
This sequence comes from Lipomyces orientalis, assembly GCA_030568275.1. Lineage (NCBI taxonomy): Eukaryota > Fungi > Ascomycota > Lipomycetes > Lipomycetales > Lipomycetaceae > Lipomyces > Lipomyces orientalis. The sequence goes on along the minus strand of JAJLTP010000158.1, from coordinate 2,967 downwards.
GGCAGATTAAATAATGCCGACGTGTTGCGAGTACAACACCCTCACTAATTCTCACTGAGATCACCCTCGTTCTCGTCTCCACTCTGACCTTAGTTGATATCCACTACCAAAGAAACATCAGGTACACGACATTGATTGCAGGTACTAACTTTGCTTCAGTTGCAGGCGAATCAAGTTATGGTCACTTGGGTGAGGGGCTGACAACTTTGTGTGTAATGCGACAAGCTTCCAAAATGACCTATTTCCCACGCTAGATTAAGATACTGTTAACTACCGTATAACTAGTCCGGATTTGCCTTTGTTTTTCACACACGCTATTTGAGTTCGAAGCATGCTGCTTCCAGGCACACCCATTGAAGGCTTCTCTGCCGATTTCACGCTTGTCCAAGAATAACCCTATACCGCAGACTGTCACCAAGCGTGGTGGTGGTTGTCGATGCCTCCAGTCGGTATTCAAATACTCAGAACTCCATTTTCCGTGTCAACTGTCATGGTCCTAGATCTGTCCTAGCACGGCCGTTGCACCTGCAGTTTGTTAATCCGTCCTAGCGCAATAGCTCACGGCGCCGCTTCTTGGTACGCTTGCGATGGCTCGATTTCTCGCCTTCTCATGGTACTCCCTCTGGCTTCTTTTCAGCGCCCTTATATATCGCGCGGGAGCTATTGAAATCGATGTGAACGATGCTGGTGTGGTTTTGTCGTTAATACCGGCGAGATGATCTATGTCTAACGGTGTTTCACTTAGATTCGATCAAGAACGCGGCGTCGGTGTTCGCACATGGTTTGATGGACTATTACGACGGCAATCTAACCGACGGAACAATCGGCAAGTTTACATGGCCGTACTACTGGTGGGAGTCTGGTGCTGCTTGGGGTTCTCTTCTGGACTACTGGTTTTATACCGGAGACACAAGCTTTAACCAGGTCTTGACCGATGCCCTACTCGGTAATGTCGGCCCTAATAACGACTACATGCCGGAGACCGAAGTAATGACCGAAGGAAACGACGACCAGGCTTTCTGGGGTTTTGCCATTATGGCTGCCGCCGAGCGTAACTTTACGAGTCCGCCTTCTGACACACCACAGTGGCTGAATCTTTCAGAAGCAGTATTTTGGTCAATGGCCGACCGCTGGGATATGTCATCTTGTAATGGTGGCCTCAGGTGGCAGATTTTCGAGTTCAATAATGGCTACGACTACAAAAACACTATCTCAAATGCTGGTCTATTTCTAATGGCGGCGAGGCTTGCGCGATTCACAGGGAATACGACGTACATTGACTGGGCCGAACGCACGTGGGATTGGGTCGAGGGCGTCGGGCTCATGGACACTGAGTACTATTACTTCTACGATGGTGCTAGCGTGTCGAACAATTGTACCCAGGTCACGAAATATCAGTGGTCCTACAACGCGGCATGTTTCCTTGCGGGCTCGGCTTACTTGTATAATTTGACAGAATTGGATCTGTGGAGAGACAGAACGCAGAATATTCTTGACGGGCTGCATGTCTTTTTCGACGACAACAGCGGCGGTGTTATGTACGAGGTCGCTTGCGAACGTGTGCAGAGGTGCAACACAGACATGCAGTCTTTCAAAGCGTACTTGTCGCGATTTATGGGATTGACGGCCATCCTTGCACCTTGGACATATGACAGGATATATGAATATTTAGTCAACACTGTTGTTAATGGTGTCACAAAGTCCTGCACAGGTGGCCAAGACGGCGTTACTTGCGGTACGACGTGGCTAGCACAAGGATGGGATAATACGTCGGGTTTAGGCCAGCAGATGACAGCTCTGGAAACTGTCCAGAACTTGCTAATAAGTCAAGTGCCTGCACCATATACCGCAGAGAGGTTAATTTCGGGGGCTGTACGTAGTACTGGTGGCTGTACTGGATCCTGGATATTTTACCTGATGTTGATCATACCCATGGCCGTCGTGATTGATATGTGAATAGCTCGCGTTTCGGCGGATACTTCTTACCTCTTGGGTTAAATTAGGCTCCTACGCCGTGAAGAGAAAATCCTTGTTGTAAATATTAATCAATAAATAGCTCATTTAACAGATGTGACAGCCCATACTTCAGCAAAAGCTGTGAGCAGCGGCTCAATCCTCCTGACGTTGGAGACAGTTGAGACTTAAGTGTCGGCGACTAGTGTGATTGCTCCCTGTGCAGATGGGAGCGCTTTATTGTGCTAGCCTCGGAGCTAATGAGCCAACGCGCCAGCAAGAGTAAAGAGATCCCTGACTTACACGGAGGCAACATAAGGTGGGGTCTCGCATAAGAAGCACGACAATTTGTGCTTGATCAGAGCTCCCATTAGCTAAACTTGTGTGGGACGGTTGTAGAAGTCCACTCTTAGTTAAAGGCGGCACAGCATATGACCCCACCGCGATACAGCTAGAAGATGCTCATGATAGATGGAAGTGTGTGAACGTTAAGGTCAATCATGATCCCGCGTCTTAGGTATAGATGTGTATCGGCTTGTCGATGGGTCCTTAATGTAATGATAAAGGACTACTTCCAACATAGAACAATGCAAGGTACAGTTTAGTATGAAATGCGAAACATACGAATCACATTGCAGGTGTGAACAACTATGAAACGGCTTAGCCACTTATGTAGGACACAATTTCTTGAATTTGTAAATAAAGTTTTCGTAAATCTTCCTGGAAACAGCCAGTTTCATCTATGGAGTCACTTACGCCAACCCTTGAGACGGAGAATATCATTGTAATCGCACCTAACTGTTGTTCTCGCTCAGTAGGGGTGGACACGAATGACGAATATATTCGCATTCGTACGAATATTCGCAATTCGAATGCGAATATTTGGATGTTTCATGCTTGCGAATGCGAATGCGAATAAAAAAACATTATTCGCAATTATTCGCAATATTCGCACATATAAAATATAATAATTTAAGAAATACATTAAAAACCTTCCTCGTTGCCACATATCCC
>JAJLTP010000157.1:0-27125 GCA_030568275.1 Lipomyces orientalis | reverse complement strand
TGGCTAATCGATTGCTACGCGACCGTGACGCGTCACCCGTTGGAAAGAGCTGGGCTTCAAACTTTGTCAAGCGACAACCCGAGCTCCGAACGCGCTTAAATCGAAGAATCGACTATCAGAGAGTCCAATGCGAGGATCCAGACGTGTTTCGATCGTGGTTTGAACTTGTGCGGAATACGATGACCAAATACGGCATCGGTGTGGATGAGGAATACAAGTTCGACGAGACCGGGTTTATGATGGGCATAATCTCCATGGTAGTTACGAGCTCTGAACGACGTCGAAGACCAAGAATGGCTCAGCAAGGTAACAGATAACCGGCTACAGTAATCCAGGGGATCAATTCTCGCGGCTCAGCGATCCCCCGTACATCATCGTTGCGGGCAAAAGTCACCTATCGTCTTGGTATGAAAATAGCACAATACCTCACGACTGGGTGATCTCTCTTACTGCAAATGGTTGGACAACGAACGAAAGAGGCCTGGAATGGATCCAGCACTTTAATAAGCATGCAAAGTCACGAACTTCCGGAGTATATCGTCTTTTGATCCTCGACGGACATGAGAGCCACCATTCCACTGACTTCGAGCTCTATTGCAAAGAGCACAACATTATTACCCTTTGCATGCCTGCTCACTCGTCTCATAAGCTCCAACCATTAGATGTTGGTTGCTTTGGCCCGCTAAAGCAAGCGTACGGTCGGAAAGTCGAAGACTTAATGCGAGCACATATTACTAACATTACTAAGGAAGATTCCTTTCCAGCATTTTACGCTGCCTTCCAAGCTGCAATGACCGAAACAAATATCAAAGCGGGCTTTAGAGGGGCAGGACTTGTTCCATTCGATCCAGAAAGTGTCATTTCGAACGTGGGTGTTAAGTTTAGGACGCCAACACCCGTTGGGTCCCCTGAACTCGAGCCTCAACCTTGGGTATCGAAGACGCCACAAAACCCGGTAGAAGCAATTTCGCAATCCGAATTTGTCAAGAATCGAGTTGCCAGGCATTAGGATAGCTCGCCAACCTCGATTTACGGCGCTATCGACCAGTTTGCGCAAGGTGCGCGAGCTATTATGCACGAGGTTACTCTTCTACGCGCAGAGCTGTCCGAACTCCGGGAGGCCAATTCCATATTAAGTAAACGTCTAGAGCCAAAAAGACACATTTGCAGCAAGGAGGCTCACTTAATCTACAAGAGGGGCAAGATCTGATATTCCAGAGGAATGAAGAACAGCAGGCACAGCAATAATTACGTCGAAACAGTGGTCGTCGGCCGAGGAGAGAAGTGCGTGCACGGCGATGTGGTGTCTGCGGAAACACAGGACATAATGCGCGCACTTGTCAAGAAGTATTGGAGATGTCTAATGAGGAGGATTCATAGTAGATTTAATTGATTTTCTGTGTTGTCGTGGACTTGCTGAACTTTGAACGCGCCTGTTATGTTATACATTTATATATACAATAGTTACTCGCAATGATCTGAGGTATATATACGTATATCCGCCACATATTCACAGTCCTCCATACATATCCCGATCAAACCTTGTGCTTCAAATCTTTGTTCCTTTCGTCTCGCCACCGCATTGACCGACGATCTTCTACCGAGCTTCAGAACTTGAAGACGCGATGTAAATAAACGTAGTCTGATTACGTTTTGGAGACTGTGTCTATCCCTTGGAAAGAAGCCCTGTACCCAACCTGTCGACTCAAATGAGTTCCGCCTGCACGAGTAATTTCGGCCCGCCAATCTTTGCTTCAACCTTAATCTCCTCGCATCTCATGAGATTCAGAGGGAATGCCCCACTCCTGCATAAGATCGTTTGCCCGATAGTCTGTAGCAAGTCCTAGATCATCACTCATCTGAAGAAGCATCCGAAGTAGCCATTCACGCTCGCCGACATTTTCTAAACATCGGCCGGAGATATATAAGGGCTGTAACATGTACTTTCGCACTGTGTCGTTAGGCATCCCAAGCGCGATCGGAATGATCTCCATGGCACATCTGCGTAGCTCCTGCCGCAAATCTTGGTATGCGAGAAGTAGGTCAGAATGATTGGGTGACCGCATTCTGAAAAAGATCTCCATCGGCCGATTGATCAACAACAGCATTCGGGACATATGATAGAACATCATTGCTACAGCGCATATGTCGGTACCGAACCAGCTTTCTCGAGAGGCCAGATCAAGAGCTGGTGCGTTTTGGGCACGGTCTGCCTCATCGTCTTCCGGCCAGATGACGGCGGCAGTAAAACAGGTAGGAAGCATGTCATACCATTGATTGAATTCTTCATCAATTAGTGTCCATTGGGTGACGTTGCCTGCCACATGATTAACCAGCCGGCACATTAGTCGGATCAAGGCCCTGAAGAAGATAGCCTCCGGATTTGGCTCTAGAGATTGGTCGATCACCAAGAGTCCCTTCTCATCAAGAGGGATTCCCATTTTACGCCAGAGCAAGAGATCTTCTGCATCCACCCTAGTTCGTTTCCGTAAGACATCTGGATGTGACAGGAAACAGTCAGCCAGATATTCTTTTGACAAGGATACCCAACGAGCGCGAGACGGACTTACAAGCTTCTAACATGTCATTAAGAACGAAATACCAGAATGACGTATTCAATAGCGTCAGAGGATCAGGAATATGAAGTGAACTTTGAAGAAGTGCTTTACTGTTGAGATAGGGACGTAGCAGTCTAAAAATTCCGTCCAGGTGACCAGACCAGGCTCTCATGGTGGCACTGAGATCCTCATACTGACAGAGCATGCACGCTGCTAGAATACGGAACGTGCGAAACGCGTTTTCATCGTCATTACTGTGAACCTCTTGATTCGGGGGAGATACTGACTGGTAGATGGCAATTTCAGACTGCTGGAGAGTTGAGGGATCGTTGCAGGAGATTTGTCTCATAAGTAACCGAATGGCCTTCTCATAATATTTAGCGCCAAACCACAGAAAGTCGAGTTTCGACTCTGCGAACGTCGTCATCATGAGTTTATGACTACTTGTTTGCCTGATCTTCGATTCTGGATCCTTCATCTGACCAAGCTGTTTGGCTGCCAATGCGCAAGCTGAGTATCGTACCAGCGGACTGATTCGAGATAAGGAGCACACTTGCTGAGTAAAATACCGCTGCGTGACGCTAACGAGGTCCATCCATTGACCAGCTCCTTCGGAGAAATGGCGCAGAAAGAAAGCCATTTCGCGACGGTCACTGAGACTGTCTTCGGGCCAACCAATTTGATGACTAGTAGTGTGTGCCGCAGGTTGTCGCCCTTCTGAATAGCTTTCTGAACGGTTTTCTGAATAGTTTTCGCTTCGATCAAAGTCGTTGCCGAGGTAACTCGTAGCAACCGGATCAGCGACTGCATGAATTACGGTTGGTGGTAAACGGGCAAAGGTTGTTGCGTCGTCCCGTTTCTCACTGAAGCCATTCTGCAATGACCGAATCTCCGTGGTTCTAGGGGCGGCGTCCGGCTGCCCATGTTGGCTTAGCAGAGGAGGGCAATCTTCCGGTGCCTCGGATTCATTCGTCCGTGTTACTGGCTCAACGACAAAGACAACTGTTGAGATTAGTCGAGTGTGAAAGCTACAAAACGTTGGGGATTACTTGCCTTGCTCTGGGAACTCTGGCCCCCTGGCCACAGCGACTTCTTTGGTTTGATTATCCTTTGACAATTCATTGTGAGCTTCGTCAAGGGAGCGGCCAGTGTGACTTTTTTCCGCTTCGATGGACTGTGAAGCCGAGAGAAAGGAATACGCGTGCTGCCTGAACACGCTGTCAACAATATGACACGGGCGACCGGTTTTCACACATTGACCACATTCCGGCCGTGCCTCATCACACTTGATTTTCCGTTTACGGCATGTCGAGCTAAAAACATGTACTAATTAGAGCCAAGAAAGTCCGACCACGATTGGACGGAGGCTTACCAACCCTTTCGGGATCGCTGACCTTCAAGTCCCGAGGATTGAGATTGTCGACGAAGGGACCTAGAGTGAGTACTCTCGGCTCTTTGACTCATCTGAGAGGACGGCCTGGTTCTATGGGTCACACCCACTAACCATTGATGGACGAATCTGGGTTAGTATAAAATGCGGGGGATACGTCTGGAACCTCAAGGGGGATGCGTCGCAGCTTCGATGATGCAAGATAGGGAATAATCACACTTGCCAGTAGCTACTGATTTTCTAGGAAAATAAAGCGTTCGTGTACGACAACCGCAGTTGGAACTGATGCGCGACAAAGGACAAAAAAGCCCAGATGAGTAATATTGTCGCTGGCTAGAGTGGCGTTTAAAAAGCAGCAGTTATCAGCAGAACTATGGCAATTTGCAGTTATGCAGGGGGTACGGGCAGAAATCACAAGTTGTCGAATGTTACCCTAATCAAGCGGGGAAAAAACCTCCGCAGAAGTAGAACAGGGTTGAGTTCCAGATACGGAAATTTTGGCAGTGACTCAGGGTTGGAGAGTTTCTGCTCATCTCCGGTTGACGATTTCAAGCACGGCTGTAGCGGATGCGGATATCCGCCAAAATGTTCCATATCCGCATCCACCATCGACCTTTTTGCAGTTGGGAGATATGCATCTCCGCTTTTTGTATCCGCCAGATATATCCGCGAAATCCGCCAATCCGCCTAGAAAAAATTTACAGAAGTCGTGAGCATGATCCTCCCATCGCCAATAGGTCTGGGCCAGGGTGGCGATCCATTCCACTCATTTTGTCAAATGGAAGGATGGAAATCACAGACCTCCATTTCCATCCATTCCATCCCACCCTAGCCATGTAGATTTGCGGCACTCCCACACAGTAGAGTTGGTGCATGCGAGACTTCGCACATCGTACTCCTCCCATACTCAACTTGGCTGTGCGAGCCTCGCCTAAACCAGGCTACCAAGTGCGACGACACAAAGCCCAAGGTCATTGATAATCCTCAGGACACAAGTCCAGTGGGCCAGCCGTAGAACTGGTTCAACACAGGAATGATACAAGCAAGAGCATGGATGAACTTGTAAATTATTCACTAAACGAGCTGTCTAATGTATACGCTCTACGCCCTAATTATCACATCATGAATCATTTGTTGACAAATTTATTAACAGTTGTACAATAATTTGTGATAATTGATATCTCCGGGTTTCGAGGCCCGATTTTCGTTAAACGAACGCGTTCGACGCGTCAAAACTCGCGTTGAGATTTCATCGGACGCGCGCCGGACCACGCTAGGCTGAAATTATTTAAGCAGAAGCCTGACAATTTCACCTTAAATTTTCCTATTTATCGCTAGCTTTATTGGCACTTGATATCCCACTTTATTCTTTAAGTCTTTGTAAGAGATGGTCCACATTCCGCCTTCGTTCAAAAAAACCCCGGGCCTCATGTCTGACCCTCACTTCTACGGCGAAATGGGGAAGCGGACCAAGAGGGCCATACGAGATCTGGCCCAAGCGCTCGCGAAGTTTAGGAAAAGATTAGATGCAGCTCAACGTAAGCGAAGTAAAGCATACGAGAAAAGGGAACGAAAATGGCAGCACGAAGCAGAGAGTGAAGAGCCCAATTTTGGTGCCGACGACGACGGTTGGATTGACGTACGAGCAGAATCACCGCCACCACCACTCAAGGTAGACCTGACAAGTCTCTTTTATAAAATAATACTAATAATAATGCGCATACCACAGAGTATGAGAGAACTGCTTAACCAGAATAGCGACAAACTACACCCCGCAGAGGTAGTGCACACTTATAAGCAGTCTCAAAAGGGCGTCGCTGAACAGATCAACCGTGAAGCTCGCCAAGCCAGCCGCCAAAAATATCACCGTAACATTAAGGAGGAGTATCAGAAGTACTGTTCTGAACAACCAATTCCGCCAATTGGTAGTAACGGCATCCTCCTTATTGACTTCGATGGTAAATAAACACTCAATGAGTTCAGGTGCGTACACTAACGCACTCTTGTAGAGATGAGGTATGAGAACATCCAAGGAACAAGAACTACGCCTACTATTCTCCATCTCATCCGACGTGGGTACTGGGCTCATACATGTCACCGACCTGGCGTTGCATTTTCCATTCGAATGCTGGCTGCCTATCATGCCCAGGTTGTATCTGGGGTGACCTCGGCCGAAAGCTTCGTGAAAGGCTTCGGCGTGCGCCTGAGAGAGAAATATCTTGTCCAAGGACTCCCTAAATTGGCCCAACCATTTCGTGATGCTTATAGCCATTGGATTAGTATCGAACTGGAGTGCCGACTTGATTTCGATAAATCAGTATTGCAAAGTGAACAGGGTATGACCGTTTACCACCTGACGTATACATATTCATATTCTTCACGTCCAAACTAGGTTTCAGTGATCCGGCCAACTTATGCCCTGCTTTTTTCGCGCCTGACGAATCAGAGACTGAGCCACTGGGATACCTATCGGTTGACGGAAACTTCCAGCTCAAGCGCCGAGTTCGCGCCTCCGACGGAGAAGAGGATGTTCCTGCATCGATCCGGCTCTTCAACTGCACCGACGAAGCATTGTGCTATGTGCTGGGTGGAGCATCGGGTTCCTGTGCACGCAACTTCAATGCAATGAAGGACAAAGCCGACCGCCAGGTCTTCGACGAACGTGGTGTGTTGGGGGCAGTCTGCAGACATGGCCATATCATTCGCTTTAGAAATTTGTATACCACCGGTGAACCGGCTAAGGAGATAGCTTGGATGCTGAAAGATATCCTGGCCGATACACCGGGGATCAAATGCTGGGCGCTCACGTACGATGTGGCGTGCGCAATGGACAAGGCCTTCAAGGTACCGCATGCATAACAATGGGTTTGAAAACTATCGCTGACATGGTATGGACGTTCGCGTTAACTGAGGGCATAACCTTGCACACTGCAGTCAACAGATTTCACTTACATGCGCACGAGTATACCTGCCAAGTGTCGCTAAACCCTGACCCGGCCATATTTGGTATGACAGATGGTGAAAGCGTTGAGACCGCATGGTCCAGCAACTCACATCTTGTACGCCTTACTCGTACTGCCGGCCGGAACAACAGACTCCCATGCAGAGCACCATGCTGCACAAGCTAAACTCCGGCAGGGTAGTACACTTAGCGCTCGTTACCACGATATGTCGCGAAGACTAGTCAAGTTTCAGCACCGCTTGACCGGGTACAGAGAGGACGTGGCGACCAAGGCGATCGATGCTGAGAAAGATTACTTCCTCTCGAAACCGTCTTCTGAGAGTCAACAATATATGGAGCTCTTTGAAAGTATCCAAAGCATTACCGATATTGAGGCTCGATGAGATGCGTTGAGACAGAGATTCCGCGCTGGTGACGAGATCAGTCTTACTGATATGCGTGAATTCGTCGAAAATGAGAACCTGAGGCAACAACTGATGGAGAAGAAAAGGGAGCCGATCAATAAATTCCATGTCAGGGAAGCCGACTGGGAACCTGCTGGGACGGAATACTTAAAATATTTGAGAATGAAATGTGGCCGCCTTCTCAGTGAGCAGCACAAGAAAGTGGAGAAACTATTCGTCGAAATCTTGCTTAAACGACAGAAAATGTCCCGGAAAAATGTCTCGATTGGAACGAAAAGGTCGAAGATCATAATTTCAAGGATTGTGCAGCGGCTGCCTGCCCTGGAAAAAGCAGTCGAGAAATACAATGACATTCTCGACGATCCCGAATTCGAGTCCATTGCTAATAAACCTCCAAAGATCAACGTCAACGTCATTAAAGATGCACGTAGTGACGACGATTTGACAGGCGCACATATGGGGTCTCTTCCGCGAGCTAGGTGAAGCCACAGGTGAAGTCCCGGAATGGATATCGTCTGAAAGACTTCGTGACGGGATGGCATCATGCCTGGCCATTCAGGCTGTCGAAGGAGAGCTCAGTATCTTGAAACGAGAAATGATGCGCATCGTGTCTTTCTCTAAAGCTCGCATCGAGGTTATGATTGCCCTTGGCAGGGAACCATCGTCCGCTGTATTCGTGCGGCGCTTCTTCTTCGAGTATCAGGTCTTCCAAGATGCCGTTACTAGCTGCAATCGTAAGTCCGAGTGATGCGTTACTTTTCGTCCGAATATTAATGCATCAACAATAGGCATTGTAGATCTCCCAGAGGGTACTGATGCGCTACTCCGCCGTGCTAGTGAGTACCTTCAGGAGCTGCGATCATCTCGCAGTTCTGGTCCGTGGGAAGACGTAACCGGCGAGGATGACATGGACTTGGGGGTCCGCGTGGAGCCTTCCTGTGGCTAGGAATATAGAAACGAGCGATGAAATTATCCGCTGATAATTTACTTTGGTTTGTAATCCAAAAGTAATGCCAGCGTAACCTATTCTTAAATTTCTCAAAGGCAGTTGGTACTAATTCTGCTTTGGGTTTGGGTGCAGGGATGAACTTGGAATTAAAACATAGCAATTTATTAACATTATAGGGAACAAATACATCAGACTTATTTATTACTTTTGTTTCGTGGATACGGGTATCCAATTCCAATAACGTAGAATTCATTATTCTAAGTGCAAGTAAGGTGTTAGAATCTGCTCTGAGAATAGAGCCTGTGTAACAGGAGAAATTCCTAGGGTTGAAGGACGTACCTGCTCTCTTGGATTTTCTCTGCGCAGCTTTCGTGAGCTTAGCAGCTTTAGCCACTGCGCCCTTAGTTTGCACTTTCGAAGAAGGTTGCCGGGGATGCTTCTGTACCCCTTTGGCCCTCTTCGTTCCCTGTTTAGATCCGTGATCCGACTTGGACTTCGACTTAAGCGCCTCGTCTACGAGGACTCGGATCGTGTCTTTAGTTGTGGTTTTTTTTAGGACGACCTGGACGGTGCTCCGAGAATCGGGCATGAAGATCCGTTCAATGACGATATTTATTTTGGCAGTGTCGATAGTGATGAGGACGAGTTGTCGGAGACGGAGGTTGTTGAGGACGAGTTGTCGGAGACGGAGGTTGCGGAGATTGTGGATACCGTAGATGATGAAGTAGACGACGAGGTTTAATGAACAATGGAGTAAACAGACGTATGAATTTGTAAAATTAAAATATGGTGCGATATCTGTGGGTTATGAAATGGCTAAACTTACCGCTTAACATAAATTCTTTTTATGATAACTTAGTCGATCGGTCGATTCCATAATAAATGAGTCTGGACTGAGATTGCTATCGTACGCTGTCCAATCCTTCGAATCCAGTAAAATAAAGTAGTAAAACTGCTAAACTGTAGATACAGTATACTCTGAAATTAATTTCGTGTACACTCGTCAGGTGCAGCACTTTATCCTGAAGTTGCAAATGTAAGGAGAAGTTCGATCGGTTAGGTTGGTTGTGGGGAAGCATTGGGAGTTCGAGCAATAATGAGCGACGAGGACTTTGTCCTAGATTTGGAAGCAGTGCACCCAAGCTTCAATCTAACCTTCCACGTTTTCAAAAATTGGCAAACTCTACACATGAGTGTCTAAATGGCAAGACGTCTAATTTTGTTGATCTAGACTCTTGAAATTGACTGACTTAATGAATTAGATAAGTTATCTACAACGCTTGTCAACTATGACCTCTCCTAGTTGTGATGACTTGAGCTACGACAATTAATCCCGGAAGTCACCGCATATATCAAGGGCCCGCTTTTCCCACTTATTTACCATATTCTGTTTCGAGTATCGTCTGCAGATCCTCACCCTTTCGCCACCGTACAATGGTTTGCACCAAATGATCTGGAAAGTTGGTTTTCACCTCTTCCCATGCCGCCCTTCTAGCCAGGCGTATGTCGCGTTGCTCGGCTATCCTTGCCAAATCGATCCGGAAGTCCTCGTACGCCGCATAGTAACTGACATATTTGAAGGCTGCATCGCGCCTGTAACGTTTGTTGCCAGAGCGCTTGGCTGCACTGCGCAGCTGTTCGGTCAAACGTGAATCGAAATCCGATGAATAGGATATATTAGCGGTCACCTATACAACTCTTAATTACCATTTCGATAGTGGTATTCCAGAAGACAATTACCTTCTCCACCAGCTGTTGAAATGTCCCCTTCCATGGCCAAATCCTGGTGATTCGGTCTACATGGTTGGTCAATTCGCGACTGCTATAAGGCTCTTCAGTTGGCAGCATCGCCAACGGCGTCAACCCGACCAGTTCCAACAAGAAGAACAGATTTTCCATGTTCTTAGTCGGAGCCACTAAGGTTGACTCCGGCGAAGGAGGGACTTCGGGAACATTCCGACAGTAATTTGTCAACCATTTGTGAGCTATTTTGATGGCGCCTTGCATCGGTTCCTCTAGGTATCTTTGCCAATATTTGTCGGAGTCGGCGTCTCTGAGTGCCTCTTCCCGCGCTCGAGCTTCTGCTTCAAGTGCGATTTGTCTCCTTTGGTCCATTCTGTTTCTCTCCACCTGCCGATGTACCTTTGCGGCTGTTCCGGGCAGTTTGACACTTGCTTTGTTTGCCTGGTAGGTGTTCAAGAATTCCTGATGCCCTGTGTCGTTTTTACGCGCTTTGTGATTCACATGCGTCAGAAGCCTAACGCGCATGCGGTTTCTGTGTTCGTGTTCCGCTTGGTTTCCTCTGACGCCGGTGAGAAGTTGATCGCACACTGGACAGGTTATCGAGAGCTTTCTGTCATCATGGGCAACTGAGTCAGGCAGACCGGGTACGACTCTTGGTGCCATTAATTGATGGACAGCAGGACGAGGACCTAAACGGGAATATTATGGGCCGTCTTGGGGTGGTGGGTGAAAGGCATCGAAGAAGTCGTGGGGCGGTGCCAGACTTTATATAGTCCTACCTCGGCCATATTGACTTTCTCGGTGATTCCAAACAGCTCTAGGCCAACCGAGGCGATTTATTTGTTTCGATACAAGACCGCGGCGTTGCCAAGGAAACCGCAACGGATTTGCATTGGAGGTCTTCCTTGTTCGATCTCAGTCATTGCCGAATATTACGCAATTCAAAATCTAAGTAGTTTGCCATATTGGAATTACTCTGTAATTTTGCTGGCCTACTGTTGGCAAATATTAGGCTTCATCGGCGGTCGCCTGCATTTTGCTTGCGGTCATCATTACTGCGTCCCACCCTTGTCCCACCCTTGTCCCACCCTTGTCCCAACGTTTTCTTATTTTTTAAGCTTATTTTTATGGTATACTTTGTTTCATATTTCGTATTAATTACAAATTAGATAACTTAAGTTAATTTTAACTCTTGTCATCCAGATACGGCAGTCGTGAGTCGACAGAGCAATCGTTAGAATCGGGCACGAAGTATGGAAACCGTATCAATAACAACAGCTTATGTTGTCTGCATGAAAGCTGATCTTTTACATATATTGGACCTGCTCATACCGGCTCATTTGCAGGGCAATTTGACCTGGGTTAATAAGTATGGATGGCCTGATCGATCTTAAGGATTATACGTCGAGTCTTATACACTCGTAACCTCCAAAAAAAAGGTTTTAACCCAGTTGTACGGTAGATCTCATATTAGTGTAATATCTTTTATTCATGTGCGAGAATATCCGTGGATATCCGTGGATATCACGGATACGGATAAGGATAAAGCCCATTTCTTACGGATACGGATAACTATATGTCGCCTGGATACGGATACGGATACGGATAATGAAAAATCCTTATCTGTGCCGATCCCTAATCATAATGTTGAATTTCATTCAATACATCGAATTGCTGCGAAATCAAGTGCAACGTGAATTTAAACACGCTACCGTCGAAGACGGCAAGACTGCCGCCTGTTGCGAACGAGTCTTTTACCCTAAACACAAACGCGGCGACTCTTATGAACCCATACAACTTCTTGCTGTAAGAATAGAGCAGATCACTTAAGAACAGCATTTCACTCATTCAATACTATTCACAGGCTTTCGTTACGATATGGAATCACCAGAACCATCCTTTCCAGACGAGAACGTTCCAGCGAAGCAGCACCCAACTCGACTAACGCCTGACAAAGTAATGGAAATACTTACTCGGCAAGAGGTCAAGACAAAAAGACTTCCAACGGCATACGACAACTACCGGAAGTCGGTCAAAGGACGCCGCGGAGAGCACGGCCACTTCCTCGGTACTGAGACAGGCTTTAGCTGTTTGTCTCAAGAGGAGAAGGATCGGTTGAAGCCGACTCTCGACCAACTCCACGAAGCCGAGGAGATTCTACGTCTGGAGGAGTTAAAGTCCAGTCTCCGTTCATCATCGATGAATTGGAGACTAGATATGGCGTCTGTGCGTTTTCAATTGCGTCCGGACCCCTGTAATCAAAAAAGAGCGCGTACTTCGCCTCTCCTAGCGCGCAACCGTTTGTAGAGTATGATTACAACCAAATGCGGAATGTCATTCAAGACGACCGCAATATGTTTTACCGGTGGAACCTGTTCCTCCATTCTCGCGATTCGTTTTGTACGTACCTACAGAACCTGAACTGAGCCATGGCTGACACGTTCAGGTCCTAGGTGACGAGAACGGTCCTCTCCCGACCAGACCGGGGCCATCTGCTGGTTCCGAGGTCCGCGGCACCCCTGATGCTGTTATGCGGAAGGTGGTTCGTCGTGGTTGGTAGATCCATTTATCGGGCAACAAGTAGACACAATCTGGCCAAATAACTAAGAATGCATATAGAGGATGTGACCGGCCAGCTGACGGGTCGGACTTTCTTGGAGAAGACGATTGAGCAGTTCTTGTTCGAGCACGGTTTCTCCCTCGAGTTTGGCGCCGAATGGGACTTTAAGCGTCTCCAGAGGGCGTATGAGACGCGTTCTCACCCTTCGTGTCGGGAAATTATCAATGCCGTCGAGGATGGCAACATCAGGGTAGTTAGATCCGAATAGAAATTTGCTGTATTCCTGGAGACAATTCGTAACACCTTCCTAGTCCGCTTGAACACCTTCGTTGCGTTTGTCCGGAAAGAAATCGTATAGATTGCCAATAACTATGACCAAATTTCTGTTGTGGGGGGGGGGATGCCCCGACTTAAAACTATGATCATCGGTTAGCCACTGGACGGATTGTGTTGGCCGTGTTGAGGCATAAAGGTTAAGGACAACTTCTGTAGTGCTGGCTCGCGCGAGGCTCGCACAGCCAAGTTGAGTATGGGAGAAGTACGATGTGCGAAGTCTCGCATGCACCAACTCTACTGTGTGGGAGTGCCGCAAATCTACATGGCTAGGGTGTTCCATCCAGCCTGCTGTTACGTAATCCATCCATCCATTTGAAGTGCGCGTGGAATGGATGCATGGACAGGACTATAGGGTTCGGGTTTTAGAGTCAGGGGCTACCCCTGGGCTGCGGCTACAGCTTCAGCACGCGTAATTCTGGTCAACGCTCCTATCATAAGACAGCAATATGACAGAACATGACTAGTCTAACAGCCAGGCGACCGAGAATACGCCTTTAGCTACTCAGAGGATTCAGGATAGAGGTGGGTACGATTGCGGTACCGTCAACTTTTGAGATTATTCGTAAAGTCAATCGCACAAATTAAGTTTTAATCGTAAAGTAATCGTATGGTAACTATAGTTTGAAATCGTATAGTAATCGTATTCCTAATTCGGAAGGTAGGCTTATACCGAGGGGTTGTAGCTTTCCTGGGCCCATAACCCCTGCCCAGGAACCCCTTTGTCCTCCTAAATATTATCAACAATTAGGTGTACTGCTCATTACTGCATTGACTCTTTTACACGCCCTCGTGGCCAGCCGGGTGTAGATTACTTGCTATTGAATGATGGGTACGAAGGAGATGAGCCGGTGGAGAATGTCTCGCTCACCAGGGGCCCACAGTCACCAGTTGAGACCTCCTTTGAGCTAGGACCGGAGGATTCTATTAGCCAGATCGTCGATCCATCATTGTCTAGAATTCTGACTGACGAAGCGCAAGAGATCTCACCAGTCCTCACGGACGATAGGATTTCTTCTCAACGTAGACGTGGGACTGCGAATCACTGGCTCTGGGAGCAGTTTGAAGTTACAACTCTAAACCAACAGTGTTAGGAACGATCAGCTGATAACTTGAAAGCACTGCCGGAACTGGTCAATCAAGGACTCCGCTAGGAGGAACATCTACAACCAATATGTCCTATCATTTGCAAAGAGCTCATAGTTTGGGTATAAGCAATGATACCAAGAATCAGTCAACGATCATGACAATGTGGAAGCAAAAAGAGACCAAAGAACTCTCGCTGGGTCGTGCTTACAAGACAACCATTTACTGTCATTGAGCGTCCCGCGTTTTTGCAAATCTTCAAAGGTATTCCAGGTGTGGACATGCCATTTACCACTCGCAAGACATTACGACAAAGAATAGACGTAGAGTTCGAGGTGTGCCGTGCAGGGTTGAAGGAAGGACTAGATAAAACTTGTCAAACAATTGCCCTTTCCGTCGATGTCTGGACTAGCCAGAACCACATCGCAGTCCTTGGAGTAGTTGGGCATTGGTTGACAGGCGAATTCGAATATAAAGAAAGGGTTTTAGAGTTTGGAGAGGTAATTGGTGTGCACACTGCCGAGAACATGGCAGAGATGGTGTATGTACAGTATGTTGAAAGAGCTCGGGCTCACGAAAAAGTTGATCAGTATAACTGCAGATAATTCTAGTAACAATCGCACCTTTGTCGAAAGTCTAGGCTTGAAGCTGAAAGAAGAAGCCGACGTGCGATTTCAAGGTCACGAAAGCTTTATTAGCTGCTTAGCTCACGTGCTTAACCTCATTGTGAAGGATATCCTTAAAGCTTTGAAGTGTGGAGACACGAACATTGCAGTTGAGGCATGCGATCAAACACGTGATGGTAAACCAATCGGGCCTCACTCTGCTCTGTCTAGGCTTCGAATCCTGACTCTATGGATCCTTCGAAGTCCACAACGTCGAGAGGGTTGGAAGAACCTTTGCTCAATTAATGGATTGAACGATAAGTACGTAGAGTAGGATGTTGACACCAGATGGAACTCTACCTACCGCATGCTTCAAGGTGGATTAGCTGCAAAGGAACAGATCCGATGTTACCTAAATGCCGTCCGACTTTTGCCTCCTTTTACAGCATCAGATTGGGAGCAACTTGGGAGTCCTACAAAAGTTTGACGAATTTACCAACCTGGTATCTACAAAAGGGCTCTCGATTAGCTTGAGTATTGGTGTGTACTATGAGTTACAGGATTTGTTGGACAGTGCGAGCACTCGACAAGGAGAATTCGCCGACCTGAACGATGAGATTGCACTTGCAGTGGCACAGGGGTTGAAAAAGTATCATAAGTACTAGGCATTTCTTGATGAACAGGATGCTTATTATATAGCCTTGATCTTGGACCTAGGTTTAAAGCCGAGCTATTGAAAGCTGAACTGAAAGATGAGGAAGCTGCGAAATTTATAGTGGAAGCGATGAAAGAAAAGCTGCATAGAGAGTATCCTCTTGCGAAGAGCTGGGAAGCCCACGTTAGAGTCTCGTATGCTCTCCAAAATCCAACGAAGAGCTTTGCGGTCAGATATAGACAGATACTTTGAAGAAGAGACAGCAGATGTAGCATCTACTGAGGAAGGATGGCTCTTGTGGTGGTGGAGAGCGCACAGAGAAGATTACTCACAGATGGGAGCTGCAGCAAGAGACTACCTCGCAATCCCGGCCTCTGAGGTCGCGGTTGAGAGGCTATTCAGTCAAGGTAGAGATCTACTAGGAATAAGGAGGAACTCGTTGGAGTCGGGGACTATGAGGGCTCTCACATTGCTGGCAGATCAATACTAGAAGGAATCGGACATGTAATTAGGCATTTGTACTTGATTTTTCAGTTAAGCCTTGAGTCACGTGCCTAACTATACGATTTTTTGCCCGTGACTCAAGTGATTGCTCGTATAGTTAATCGTAGACTTTGACAACCAATCGTATAGTAATCGTATTAGACTATACGATTACGAGTTACGAGTTGCTCGCAAATCGTACCCACCCCTAATTCATGATATCTGGGACCTCTTCCCTTGGAAGGAATTTCCAGGGTATTTGAGGTCAGTGCGTGCTGCTAGCACGAGAATTGGGGGCCAGCGAAACTTCATGGATCGATACAGCAAAGAATATCGTTCAGGGACTATACAGGCATCTTAACGTCTCTTTTATAGTGGTCTTCCATACGAAATTCAACACAAATCGAGAAGGGAGTCGCCCTGCATCCCTGGTTTCTCAACGGGCGTACACTACAACATATGAATACGAGGAGTGGCAGCGTTTGCACCAGGACTCGGACCAGGATGTTGTTGATCCGTTAGCGTATTGGCACCAGAAACGAAGTCGTTATCCCCGGCTAGCTCAAATGGCGCTCGACGTTCTCTCCGTTGCACCCATGGGCGCAGATGTGGAGAGTTATTCTGTGGAATGTTAGACCCTTCGGGTAAGAGGCCAATACGATATGTATTGTGCAGACTCTGCAAAAGGCTGGTCTTATTCACAGTAACGAGCACCTTCTACAGCTGCCCGAGTCGCATAAGAAGTCGCTCATGGAGTGTGAAGTTGTTTGGTGGTCAGGAGGGAGAAGAGGAGTCACAGGTATTAGGAGCTAATGAGAAAAAAGCGCTAGACGGCGCTGGGCTAGTTATCGAGGTGTAGATAGCTTCCACGTATCCATTCCACTGGCCATCCACTCCACTGATACCCTTCGTGGATCCATTCCATCGCAAAGTTGCCCCACTTCCACCCCTCCGTGGAATGGAATGGAATGGATCGCCACACTGGTCTGGGCGATGTCTGGCGCATAGAGTGAACAATGGTTTGAGCAAGTTTGAAGTGTATTTGATAGTTAGCTCTACAATAGATAACCAAGGCCAGCTGCACCATTTGTCTTTCTTTGTAAGAAACAATAATATTTGATAATACGTAAAATTCTCAAGAATCAGATTCTCCGGGAAGTTGTCTTCATCTTGCGCAGTATCCGCCGTCAACAATAATATCTGCACCAGTTGTATATGTACTAGCATCACTCACTAAATAAACATAGATACCCTTTAATTCCTTAGCTACCCCGCTTCTTCCCATCGGAACCATAGACATCCATAAATCCCTTGTCTCCTGCGGGATAAAATCTGACAACCCGGTATCAATGTACCCAGGTGACACCGAGTTCACCCTGGCAAAAGCTCGCCACTCATTGGCCAGGGATCGAGCAAAATGCACACAGCCGGCCTTGGCGACATTGTATGAAGTTTGCTCTTGGGGAAAGTTTGCAATATGACCCGACATAGACGACGTAATTACAAATGACCCCTTGCCACGCTGTTTGAAATGCTCCCCGACAGCTTTTGCGCAATAGAAAGTCCCATTCAAGTCGACATCGATGACCTCAGTCCAGCTTTCGGTGCTACCTTCGAGCACCCCAGTGTTGGTCGCTCGACCAGCATTGGCGATGAAACCGTCAATTTGCCCAAAGTCGCGTATCACTGACTGTACCATCTCCTCGACGGACGCGAAGCTGCGAATGTCGCAGTAGTATGCTTGAGCTTTGACTTTGTAAGCACTGGCAAGCTCCTCAGCGTTTTTCTTTGCCTGTTGCTCTCGCGACAAGTAGGTAATGGCGACTGATGCACCCATTTCGGCGCAACCACGGGCCGCTTCGATGCCAATACCTCGCGCTCCTGATGCGCCGGTTACGACAACAACTTTTCCCCTGAGACTGAAAAGGTCGGATAGTCCTTCGGCTTTCGGGATGGAAATAGGCATCTTGATTGTTCTCGAGTATGGTAGACTGCCAGTGTTGGTCCAATTGAAGCCACTGAAGGTCGGCAGATGATAGGCAGATCAGAAACTGCGATAGAGCGAGTGAATGGCCGCTTTAAACTCAGGGTCATGGTCGCCGTTCCCATCTATACTTGTGTCTTCACGGAATATGCGGAGCCACATTCTATTGCCGATACCTATTAGAGGATCGAAAGCCAAACGGTACGAGGGGCCAAATACGGCAAGTTTGCCGAAGTAGAAAGCTCGCCAAAATTGCCTTTTTCGGAGATGGAAGAATTAAGAATTGAAAGTCAGCAGTGGCCACTTCTTTCCCCACAGTCTTGGCTTTTAATTTCCCAAAATGTGGAGAAGGGTTAGGGTCATTGTAGCTCTGGAATCGCGTGCCATCAGATCAGGATTGTCGCAGCACTTCACCCATTCCTTCACATACAATGTTGTCGAATTTTCCTATTAATTTTGTTACTAGCGAGTCGACTATATTTCCTTTTTGAGATCGTTTCCGGGTTTGCTCTTAGGGCTTTCGGCTCAACCGTTCTCACGTGCCCATAACTTCCCCGCAAACGAGCCAAACTTAATGAGACTTAGCGAACTAGTGCGGGCTGACCCTATTCTTATGGGCCGCGAAATTTCAAACATTGTGGGGAACAGAAGAGAATAATCACCAGTGGCAAACCACAACCGAAGGTTCTATCACCAATGTGTGATATCATTCTCAGTATATATTTGGCCGAGTCCTCCATCTTCCTATTGAATACTGTAGCATTCTTCAACGGCATTATTGATATTAGCTTATCAAATATCTCTCGTTCAGATATAAACGCAAAAGATTAAGAAAGATACAAACCTTATCTGCTACATCCATTAGGCAGCTATGGTTGGTGTTAGTTCTGGTACACCTATAGCAGGTGAACAGGCCGTTGTATATGGTCCTGCAGGTTACAAGGGCCTCATCAAAGAGCCTCGCATCTTTGCTCTGGCATGCTTCGCCTCTATTGGCGGCTTGCTGTTTGGCTATGATCAAGGGGTCATATCTGGTGTGCTTATTATGCATAACTTTGTAAGTCGACATCACTTCAAAGCTTCGGTGGCCACTGCGGGCCAAAAATTATGTATCTAATAGATTCAGACAGAGCACTTTCCGAGCCTTACAAACGACGCGACTCTACAAGGATGGGTGGTCTCAATTATGACGCTGGGGGCCATGTTCGGCGCCTTCGTGAATGGCCCTATCTCCGATCGCTTCTCACGTCGCTGGTCTATCCTCTACGCAAATATAGTCTTTATAATCGGCTCTGTAATCCAATGCTCGGCAGAAAGAGTTGTTATGCTCTTCATTGGCCGCTTTGTCTTTGGCATTGCAATTGGTATGCTGGCAATGGTTGTTCCGCTCTACCTTTCAGAGCTTGCGCCCCCAAATATTAGAGGAGCACTTGTCGCCCTTCAGCAACTTTCAATCACCGTTGGTATTATGTGCAGCTTCTGGATAAACTACGGAACTCAATATATTGGAGGAACGGGTGATGGACAGAGCCAAGCGGCCTGGAGAACGCCTCTAGCGCTGCAGTGCTTTCCATCAATGGTCCTCGCTGTTGGCACATTCTTTCTTCCCTACAGCCCACGATGGCTAGTGAGCCAAGGTAAGCATGTCATACAAGGGTCAGATTCACGTATTGATTACCGGGCAGGTCGAGAAGATGAAGCGTTGCAGACGCTTGTACGACTGAGACGGGTTCCCGTTACTGACTACCGTCTCGCACTCGAACTCCTTGAAATCAGGGCCGCCCGAATGTTTGATCAGCAGACTAAAGTTGACAAGTACGGTGAAAGTGCCTCAAAGTTTTATGTTGCATTGGAAGAATACAAAGAGCTTTTTACGGTGAGCCATTTGAGAAAGCGGACAATGATTGCTTGTCTTCTTCAGGTGATTCAGCAGTTCACGGGAATTAGTAGGTTTTCTGTCGCCTTGAAAGTGGTAGAAAGGCTTAAACTGACCTCGATAGATGCTGTCATTTACTATGCTCCTCAGTTCTTCGAGGCAATAGGGTTGAGTGGCAACTCTGTGAACCTTTTGGCCACTGGAGTTGTCGGTATCGTCTTTTTCTTCTCGACCATCCCCGCAGTCATGTACCTGGACAGGTGGGGTCGCAGAAAGACTTTGATCATTGGTGCTATCGGCATGTCCATTGCTCAACTGATTGTGGCAACACTCTATGCGGTCTACGGGGACCACTTTGCGCAACACCGGGCAGCTGGATGGGCCGCTTGTGTCTTCGTTTGGATCTACATCGCGTCTTTTGCCTTTAGTGTTGCCTGCGTTAACTGGATCATGCCCTCAGAAATGTTCCCGCCAGCATCTAGAGGAAAGGCCGTTGGAGTAGCTATCGCGTCCAACTATCTATCAAATTTTGTCGTTGCTCTCATCACCCCGAAGATGCTTAAGTCGATTACCTTTGGCACATTCTACTTCTTCCTAGTTTTCTGCATTATTCTTGGAGTCTGGACCTACTTCTGTGTTCCCGAGACTAAGGGTGAGCAAAAGTCATGTGTCTTGATTCAATTGCTGACCTATTACAGGTGTGCCAATCGAGGAAATGGACAAATTGTTCGGTGGTAACTCAGGCGCGGCGGATTTGCAGCGCATTGCAGAAATTCGAGTCCGTCTAGGCGTCACCGAAGACGGCTACGCGCAGGCGGCGCTTATTATGTCTAAAGGTGGCGGCACAGAACACATTGAAAAAGCGTGAGCACTAAAGAATGACAGTGTACGTTTCTCTAGCAGTTCTGAACCTGCGTATAGCGTAGCACTAGGAGCTTATTCCAATTAGCTCTTCAGATAGGTAAATATCTTACTATATACAATATGGTTATTTATTTTGATCAACGCCTTTAAAATTCACGTAAATTATGCTTCATTATCTCGATTAATTTAGAGAGAATGATAATCTCTAACAGATATACAGGAATATTCTACGTAATATGCAAATCCTATTATGTATTTCAAACGTAATGCTCATTACAAGACATTAACCATAGATTGAAAGTTTATTAAACTGACAAATGGATGAACCCGTTCACCGGCATTGTTAGTATTCTAAAAGTCTATTAATGGAATCCAAGATCGTTGCACATTCTTACAGCATCTGAGGATTAATATACCATTACGGCCAACTAAGCCTCCAATCAAATCGCACTCTTATTCTTTCTGTAGCGCATGGGCGCAATTTGAAAAGATTTTCTCAACGTCGGGTGAATCACCCAGTAAATACCCTTCCCTCCTCGATCTCCTTAAATGCACTCATCGCATGCTCCCACACAGCCCTTTCCACCCGTCTCTTATTGATCCGCTTGTATGATTTCTCAGTATTTTTGTCCCTCCGTTATAATTCACAATGTACGTCCCGTTTCCCAGTCGTCCATCTGTCCCCCTGGCTATGCCTTAATTTCACCGTTCCCTCTTCATTTTCCTCACCGTCCACACGATGCGGAACCATCTAGGCAGATCCGGGTTGGGGAAACCCGGCGTCATGACGATTCCAGGAATTACATGCGACAAACTCAATTTCCCAGGATGTTTCGCAGCAAGGGCCTCGAAGAACAATCGGGTAAAATAAATAATGTGGCTGCGAGCGTTGTATAGAAATTATCACCAAAAATCATTATTTCTAATCATTATCGCAATACGTTATTGCAATACGCAATATACGATTCTGCAATACAATATTATTGCAATACGAAAATTGAATGCAATATTGCATATTGCATATTGGAAACCATGCCTTGGCTGGTCTTATTCAAAGTAACGAGCACCTTCTACAGCTGCCCGAGTCGCACAAGAAGTCGCTCGAGTGCAAGCAGTCGTTAGGTGGTCAGGAGGGAGAAGAGGAGTTACAGGTTTCAGTGACTAATGAAGAAAAAGTACGAGACGCCGCAGGGCTAGTTATCGAGTTGTAGATAGCTTCAACGTATCCAATTCACTGTCCATCCACTCCACTGATACCCTTCGTGGATCCGTCCATCTCGAAGTTGCGCTTTAGCGTCCACGTCCATTCCACGGAATCCCCTCGTGGAATGGATGGAATGAATCGCCACCCTGCTACAAATGCAGTCGCTGGATTCTTGCAATTGGGACCTGTTACCTTACCGACTTCTCCGGCAGGCTCGAGGTTTATCAGAACGTAATGTACCTATGGCGATCCTACCCACTCAGTACAGGTATCAACAATGACGTAAGTCTAGATTAGAAGCTTGAAGTAACGTGTAGAAGCCTAAAGCAATGAGAAATATAAAGATGAAGTGAGATCACTGTAGAATCTTGGACAGCCAACCCCATCAGATAATTCTTTGATACTACATAATCACTCGTACTTCACTTGCCTCTCCGATTCCTTCTTCACCTTCCTCCGCCTCCTCTGGACGATGCTTGGAATGATCGCGAAGGTCCAGGCTGCCTCTGGGAGGAAATACCGGAGAGGACGATGGACCAATAGATATCAAAGATGAATCGCCAACACCATCAGATCTAAGATCAGGAATCTCTTCGTCCGAGTCATTGTCCAAATCTTCCCAATCTATATCACCAGCAGCACCAGCCATGCCTGCTACACGTTGAAGGAACCACTGCATCTCAAGTAGTTGGAAACTCGGTAGTGGTTTTGTTGTTGGATCATTGGTATGCAGCTCGAAAAACTGGCCAGATGTGATGCGTTTGTCTGAGTAGTATAATACGGCCCTAGCTGAATCGAAAGCTCCATCATTCTGATCAAGGTGCTCGGTAGAAAACGGCGTGGTCAAGAGACTCATTGTTGCTTGAATGTCCGTTTGTTTTTTCTGCCAAAAGAACTGGACTTTTAAAGTCATATTATCATTCGACACAGAAATTGGTTTAAGGGCAAACGCTCCTCGGGCCCACATGTCGTGTGCGGTACGTGATAATGTAATGAGGTTATATGTTTTCTCTTCGCCTATTTCGTGTGGGCCCTTTGGGAAAAGCTCTAATTCCCAATCAGTAATCTTTTGCTCGGGCCAAAAGTTCTTCAAATGGTCCCAAAATATATGCCGCTCCCCAAAGGCATCTTCTTCCTTGTATTTGATCGAGTGAAATGGATATATGTGAGCAATTTCTCTCGATGGGTCTCCAGTAAGAACACAGCGAAAACTGTCCCTCTCATCGGCTAAGTCCCTGGCTAGCCTGTTTCGAGATAACGGAGGTGAACTAGCATCGCTTCCAGGTGAATGTAGCGTCTTCTGTTTCTTAGCGGGTGGGGTAGTTATAGGAGATGACGTGTCCACATTCGAGCGAATCGATTTTTTTGGTGTCGGGGCCTGTGACGGCTGTTTAGGAGGCTTGGGGCTCCCTATAATTTATTTCGTTAGAGAAAGAAAATATTTTAGGACGGAATACAAGATTATATCACTTACAGTATCGTACCATTGTGCGGCTTCGTGCAGCGAAGACCCGAACGATCGCGGGAGAGATGGAAGCAACCTTGACCAATTTCTTAAGCGCCTCGACGTGACACACTTGACAGGCAGCCCAAAAGTACGGGGGCACATCGCCTATCGCCTCTTGGAGGAGCTTAAGTTGGGCAGCTCGTTCTGCGCCGGGAATATTGAAGTCCTCCATAGGTTTAGAGAGGATACACAGGTTGAGATGAATAAAAGCTCCCGAGCTATGAGAAAGAGGAAGATGAGGTGCACTTGCGGCGGCGTCATACGACGCCTAAAAGAATCACCGACTGATCGCGAGAGTAGAAATTTACAGTATAAGGCTGTGTTTGCATTACCGTCACTTATTTCTCTTGTTCTCCGCTCATTGTTCGCTGAAATCCCCGTTATTTTTCAATTATTGTCATGTGACATCCTCTGGGTTAGGTTCACGCTGCGCACCGGCGAAGGGAACAAACTCCCGTGACATGTGCCACACTAATATACCTCGGCCGGTGATTGGTTTTCAACGCGTTGACGAGTTCACACTTCTGGACCTCAATAAAATATCGCTCCCGCTATCCATTTGAGGGGTGCAGAATTGGCTTGAAAGTACGTTGCAGACCTGGGAAAATAAAGGTTGCAAGCGGTGTGGAAGTGGGTTGAGAGTAGGCTGTAGAGGTAGGGAAAATTAAGTAGAAAATATAATAAAAAGATAGTAGGTCTGAGCTACTTATTTTTATTTTTGTGGGAATCGTTTTCTACTTACTATTTTCTTTAAATATAAGTGGCGTCGCGTTTGGATTTCCTCTATTTTCCAATTAAACCGACGCATCGGGACTTGTGCACTTAACATTGTGAGATTTAGCGCAATACAGACAAAAATCTGGGCTAAGCTGCAATTGGACAGCGTTAACTATTATTTGGGAATTTATGGACCGAATATGCGCTAAGCCTCTTTCGTCCAGCGCGCCGCCGCGTCTTGTAGCTATGCAATTGTGAGGAACAGCGTTTAGGGTCTAAGAATTACCGTCAATTCAATTGCAGTTCTGATCAACGAAGCGTCCGACTGATTAAGTGTTCAAAACAGCAGCCTTGAAAGAACCCTGTAGAATGGTCTGAGAGGGTTGTGTAAATATGCTCGATATCGGCAGGATTATCGTGTTATTGTTCGTTGATGTCGAAGTTGTTAAAGCACGAGAATAGAACGAGTTGTGAAAGATCATATCTTCGAAAAAGCCATGATGTCATCAGCCCGCCAGTTGCTGCCCTGCAAAGCTATCACAATCACCCCTACATTACCCTTGCGCACCTCACACCCAAAGACAACGTTGGACATCTTTCGGGCAAAATTCAGTGGAGAGAGATATTTAATAGGGGTGGACACGCGTAGCATTCCACAGATGAACCGCGGCAGCGGGCGACTGTAGAGAATCGTATGATAACAGCAGAGTTTCCGGTTGCAGCAACTGCAATCCCCTTCGCATAATGCATTATTGCGGTGGTCATACAATAGAGGTCCTGACTGCGAACCCTTACACCCCCGTCCGAGCCTCTACAACCAATGAATTCTTGCTTCACTATTACTTCCGATGCTGGATTAGGGTATATACATTTGTCCTGGCATTTGTACCAGACACACGACTCGCAAGGTTGGTCTCCGGTGCATTTGACCTTCCTTCGCTTGCATTCCCCGCAAGCAATCGGTTTCGGAGTTACCTTCTTGCGCTTCTTGGTATCTGAAGATCCGCTCCTTCCTTCACTCAGTCCTTTAGTGAGTCCGGTCAGCACTGTGAACATGGTGTTAATAAATTTTCGTCTGCTGATGAGGTTTTGTTGGGAGAAATTTTGCGGGGTAAGCACTCTCGTTCAGAGTTCACGGTTGATAAAGCTTCAATTTGGAGCTAGCTTGGCCGTGAGATTCAACCCTAACTCTACATCGACACTTAAATTAGTGGCCCACTTCAGATCCTCCGCAACCCGCCTACCCATCCCCCCGGTCAAAGGAATCTGAATAATAAATATTCATGCGACCCGAGTGGCATATATTTTAGGTATTTCTCGTAAATAGCGCGTATTTATAAATGTAGATGGGTGCATTCACTACGTAGGTGACTTCACAAGAGGGTATCCAATCCAAGTGGGGGCCGCCAGTAGCACGGGGTCGGAACGCGTCTCTTATAACATCCAAAGCGTGGAACATAGTTTAATATCTTGCGCAATGGTGGCAGCCGCCTTGTTGGTCCAGCACAAGGATTATTTAGGAGTTAAGACGACAAAATTATGAATCATACAAGACTTGGGCAAAGGGAAATGGAGCATTTTAAGTTTGACATCAGCTATGCGTTCATGTAGTACTAGATTGTGGGGTTGCGAAACCTAGGCTGGAGACGGAACCCTACGTGGGGACTCTCTCACAGTGTATTTGTACAGTTGAAGCCGGGACTATCAGTTCTTGTTGAATGGCTTTAATTAGGAGACTCATGGAGACTAAACTAATCATTTCTCTTCGAGCCTAGCTAGCTGTGAGGGATTGGCAGTCGGTCAACCCTGAATACTATATGTACGAGAAAGCTTGTGGCTTATGCCGATACATTTTAGAATATTAACTATGCCGGAGAACGGGTTTCAACCCTTCCTTATATACACGTCTCCGGCGTACAACTCTTGATGAAAGACTTTTAGCCTCGGACTAAGCCGGGCGCACGGAAACTAACGAAACAATTATGACATCATCAAAAGAACAACGTAAACGAGAATTACATCATCGAAAGAACAAAAAGACGAAAAGAAAACCGCAGTCATGACGTAGATTGGTAAGAACCACGGAGCAAAGATTTTGCGATGCGGTTGCTGCGGCTCACGCATGCATGCTGACGTCAGGGTTTAGGAGTACGAATCCGAGGTACGAAACCCTCAGGAAGGATTCCTGACATTACCCTCCCTTCAAGGACTCGTTTGATAGGTAAGAGTCCAGGTTGACGGGGCGTGGTTTCCGGGGAAAACGGGTGTGGAATTCCCGAAGTCGTTCAGTGCAATGCGTAAGGTGCTCAAGGGGCGCCCAGCCTTCCTCGTTCCATCCCAACCATACGACGCGATATTCGATGTTGCCATCGCGAGTGCGTCGGCTATTGATGATCTCATCCACCTCGTATTCCAATTCGTCATCAATCTCGAGAGGTGGTGGAGGGGAGTCGGCCGTGCGGGAGAGATCGGATGCAACATATTCCTTAAATAGCGAGACATGAAACACCTTGTGGATGCGCATCTTTCGGGGTAAGTCTAAGCGGTAGGCAGTCTTTCCTATGCGTTCCAGAACGGTAAACGGTCCCAATATCGGTCGTCGAGTTCGCCGAGGGGCGCTTGGTCTTGATGTTGCGTCTGGATAGGAGGACCTTATCACCCACGTCAAAGGTGTGTTCCTTGTGGTGCTGGTCGTAATATCGAGCATGGTCTTTCTGAGCCAATGCCACACTGGCGCGGATTTCTTTGTGGAGGCCTTCCAAAGTCTTCAAGCGATCATGGCCAGCCGTCATGGTAGCGGCACCAGATGGAACGTCTAAATGGTAAGTCGGATTATAACCGTAATTCGCAAAGAAAGGGGTCTGGTTCGTGGAAGCGTTCAATGTGTTATTGTAAGTGAACTGCGCAAACGGTAGCAGGTCCGCCCAGTCATCTTGTCGTCGCGCCGTATAAAGACGGAGAAACTGTTCTAACGTTCGGTTGACGCGTTCGGTCTGTCCATCTGTCTGAGGATGAAATGCAGTTGAGTGTTGAAATATCAACTATCTACTCAATAAGAGTAATATAGGGGCACATAAGGAAAGTAACACTCTGCAGTAACCAAAGAATAACTCGGTACTGCAAAGACAGATCTGACGATCGAAGCTTTGCTGATGGCATGTGGCTAAACCTTGAACGACGTGTGGGAAAGCACGAGTTAGGCATTTGAAGTCTATTGAACATTAACTCTGAACCACACTTGAGCC
>JAJLTP010000156.1:0-27623 GCA_030568275.1 Lipomyces orientalis | reverse complement strand
GCGATGTGGTGTCTGCGGAAACACAGGACATAATGCGCGCACTTGTCAAGAAGTATTGGAGATGTCTAATGAGGAGGATTCAGAGTAGATTTAATTGATTTTATGTGTTGTCGTGGACTTGCTAAACTTTGAACGCGCTTGTAGGTGGTCAAGTGCGCAGCTCGCTTGGGTGCGCAGCTCGCTTATGGACTACGTTAGTAAAGTGGCTAAATTAATAATATCTACTGTATATGCTTTATAATTTTAGAGAATAAACTATCTATCCAATATCTACAAAGAATGTTAAGATATGAGTGTTCAAAATATCAACTTTTGTATGGGTTTTCTAGCGATCGGCTTGCTTGGGCGATCGGTTGGCTTGCCGATCACGTTATTGTGTGAGCTCATATTAATCAGCATTTAGTCAGCAGCAGAAACCCTGACCCACGACTACACAATATTCAACATTATTATCAACATTGAATGCAAGTACTGAAAAGATGGAAGCCTCCGTTAATATTGAAGACGTCCAATGATGTGGATTCAGAGTAGATTCAATTGATTTTCTGTGTTATCGTGGACTTGTGGAACTTCGAACGCGCTTGTAGGTAGTCAAGTGCGCAGCTCGCTTGTGGACTACGTTAGCTTTGTTTCTATTATTGACTTGATCTATTTAATTTGTTTCTATTATTGGCTTCGTTCTATTTTCGGTTTGGAATATGGACGCTCGAAGCCGCGGTTCCGACGTCCATATAAGTTGACGCGATAACTTCTTTGTTGTATTCGAATAATAGATTCTAATAAAATATCTGATCTTGGCTTCCGACCTCATAAGATTGTTAGTGCCGAACTCTAACGTCCCCTGAGTTCTTACAGAAGCGTCTGTCGTCTACGATATGAAGCGCATCCATTCCCAAAGTCCCACTCCAGGTCCATAGTACTCTTCTCCACCAACAGGGCCGCCAGTAACCTGACCTGTCCAGCGAGTGTATGTATCGATAGCCTGAACAACATTATCGTTACTGGCAGTAAATTCAAACTTACCCGCAAAACCTGCATTGATATTTATGATGAACCCTGTCGGATTAGTCGAGCTCGCACTAGGTGGGTACTGATACTGTGTTTCATTTGGCCCATATGGACGGACAGTCATGGAACTGCCAAGACTGACAGGCACCCCATTTTTGGTGAGGTATGCGCTATAGTACTCTTGTCCATCGCGCGATATGTAATCAAACCAGACGATAGCATATGGGCCGACTTTTGCATGACCCCAATACCATGTCTTTGAAGTATCTTGCAATGGTGCGTCACCCCAGTTCTTGTCATGGTATCCACGACCGACAATATGCAATTTGGTCCCACCTATGGTCAGGTGTGCCCGTGCATCAGAGTCTGGAACAGCGTTAGCCCAACCGAAGTTGGGGGCAAAAATTTCTGTGGAATTGCTGCGTTCTGCGGCAAAATTAAATGGATAGTGAGCCGGCGCAGTGCCTGAAACATATGGATCAGTATATATTCGCTCCTCCATGTCATAGCCACAGACCGAACTGCATACCGTGAAAATAGAGCGCACCCTTGACTCCGACAGCGTCAGAATCGATAGTAATTGTGTAACAAGACATATCTGGTGTTCCCTTCCAGGAGCCAAAGCCGTCAAAATAACCGCTGGATCCATCTCCATCTGTGGCAATGTATGCATTCATTGAAGGTACGACGTAGGCAAACGCAGTCCCGTTCGGAAAAAGACCATTTAGTGTGACAAATGTCACAAGCGGTATGCTGCTCTCAGGATGTCCTATTGCACTAGGGGTCGAGGTCATGAACACAACTTGGACGGATGCTTCTTCGCTGCAGATGTCGAAGTACCACCAGTCAAACGAAGTACTGTTAATGTTGCTGAGCTTGGGCCCATCGAATGCACTATGCGAAGAAGTGGTTACCATAATTGACGGTGCATTAGTGAAAGTCGAAGGAATAGATGCAAATGATATTTCAAGGCCACTGGTTACGGAAGCAATTATTGATAAGGCCAGCAGGAGCAGACAAAAGTACATCTGCAATGTGCGATTTTGAGCCATACTAGATGACTGTCGATTCCGTAACAAATTTGGTCCGAGAAGACAGCTGAAAAGATACAAAACGTTTGGACGTGGACGTGGACGTAGTTGCACAACTCAATTAAGTGACAGAGTGTGGTTATATACTACATCCTCGCCGAGCTGCTACTAGCCATTTATGGCAACCTAGAACCGTCACCGTATCTAACGGCACTGCTCGGCAGTTTCAGCTTTTCCTTGTCAGTTGGAACAAGGATAATAAAGTTTAGACCCGATTAGCAATGCAACAATGCCAAGATTGGCATAGTCTAGTCATGTACTCGGATTTGGTACGTAGATAGATTTGGAGCCCAGGGTGAGCCCAATGGGGCGACGGAGATTTGATTGCAGCGGCTGCACTCAAAGCTTGGCTCTGACTGACTTGACTGTGGTTTCACCTGTTTGGTACGTCTGGATTTGTGAATGGCATCGAATTCTACGTCAAATTAACTGTAAGTTTAAAGCAGTGTGAATCTGTACTACTACACAATCAAAATACATAATGTGACGTCCCAACGATCTCATAACGATAGATCATGTTCGTTCTTTAGAAAGAATCGAGGATTGAGGCATGTTTTGCGCTGCGTACGCATAATGTAGGCGGCCGCACGCTATCATCAATGCGTACACATACTGGAGGCCGCGGCAGTTCGGCGTTGACCAGAATTTGATCTCACAGTATGACTGCGTGGTAAGGCGCCGATTAGCGTTTTGGAGGCGGTTGTTCTTGGAGGGGCCCGTGTTTAACAGGCGCTTTACTCGCTACTGCTGTTCATCGTATTCAACGAGACCCTTTGGATAATCTTCCTCTTAGATTTTCATGGGTTTGCCTCTGGTAACGCTACATGTGCGACATCACTGCCGTCGCTGATTGCTCCCCATTACTGCGAATTGACGTACTCAGTAATGGCGTTGTCTGTCCAACTCCTGGGCCATCATCTAGCCGCATATTCGGTCAAAGGGAACTTGATTCTTTCATTGATGTTGGTGACGTCGAAATTTTACCTTCGGATTCCGTCTCGCAGTCGACTGCGCAAACTGGCGCTGATTCTTCAATTGTTTCAAGGTTATCGGAGGATATCGCCCTGCCGTCAGTCCATCTTCATACAGATAAAAGAAGGCATGGTTTTGGGCGTATTTCACTCAGAAGGAGATTGCGCATGAGTGGTACGACCAAAAGCACAAAAAGCGGAGAACCACTGACACGCGAATCCAATGCTCCATTGTGGATGAACGTAATGGCATAGGATGTAACTGACATACAAGTGATTCTAAACGACACGCGTCTACCAGCAATATGACGAATCATTTGCAGCGAAAGCATTCGATCGAGGGTCCTGATGCTTTACCCTCCGAGCCAGCGAAGAACAAACATAGAGCCACCCTTCTCTTGTGCTCTTGTTCTCTTGTCTTCTTGTGCAAATTCAACACAGATGTAAGGCATACAGCCGGAGTCACTTTTACAGTGTAATTCGTGGAGCACTAAACGCCGAGTAAATCGGATATCGGACAAATATTGCTACAACTGACAAATGCCTGTATACGAGGCTTAGTGCTTCTTGCAGCTTGAAATCCCACTAAATTCATTTCTCTACGGTTGATTATGTAATACTATGTCGAATATCGAATATCGGCACGATATGTCGAATATTCGATTCGACGGTCGAAGAATGCTTCGAATAATATTCGATATTCGCATTCGACGCCGGGTGATTGGCCGATATCGTATCCGACGCCGATAATCGGTCGAATATCGTCAACAGCCCTACATCGGAGATTACCTCCTTCGTTAGAACTGGAATAGAAACATGAACTAGGGCATGGAGGTTTGTGTATGCCGAAATATTTGATTGTTGCCTGAGATTGGAAACAGTAGGGGTAGGGTTTATGACATTGAAATGATTACGAAAGAATTCAGCGACTAAACGAATGCACCATAGCTAGATCGCTAGCAGATCAGCAGATTGCGTAAATAATAACGCATTTGTCTGAAGACACCGTGTTTGGAGGCAGTCGAATATATTAATCACTAACATGGCGGTTACGGCTTGGTGCCTGGGGCTGAAACTCATGCCGGTCATGGTACGTATTGAGATTGTGATCTTCATATATTCTGAGGCAAGCTAGCTGCTGATTATAAATAATATTGATAAAAAGATCATCTACATGCAGCTACAACACGAAGATGGTATATGTGTGCGTGGTCTACCATTGCTCGTCGACGATGTGCTATATTCGCCCTGCATGAGAGGGATATCAAGGCACAGGCGCACGGCATACTCCTCCGTCAAACTGCACTTTCCCGGATGCGACAATGAGGCGCCATTAGCCGTATTGTGTGTTCTTACGTACTCTGTTCATCAATTTCCCGTACAGCCAACAAATTTCGTACGCGGTCAACTAATTTTATGCTATCGGAACACTGATAAAAGGTACCGCGAGCATCTCGGTTCCTGCTTCATGCATTCTCTTTTCATTGTTAAGGCCATAGGGCACGATCCAAATTTGTTCTTCGACGTGACGCACATTGGCTACTACGAGGGTAGCTATATCAGAAAGTGAATATGCAGTTGCCTTTCGGTCTGCAGCAGCTATTAGAATGGTCGCCGCCTACCTTCGGCCTGTATTCCATGCTGGAGTCGTTCCTCCGCTCCGTCACTTCCTGTCTACCGTTACCGATCTTCGCTTTGTATGAAGGAGTCATAAAAAGGATTTACGCCGTCATCGTCCCTTCTGCGACCAGAGAACAGACAATTACGCAGCAAATTGTCAATGCGGCTGGTTTTGTAGATATGTGTGCGCTGTACGGATATAAGCCCTTCCTCCTAAAACATCGGAGCCAAATTTCAGGCAAAAGAAGTAGACAATCACAATCAATACAACCAAGTTATAACACCAAACGATATAGTATTTCCAAGTAATCTTTTCCATGGCTATAGGATTCACGTAGTTGTTAAACACACGAGCAATGTTTCCTGACAGTTGATTTGTGGATCCGACCGCGCGCGTAAAATGTTGACAAACCTCCATAACATATGAGGTACCGATCACGGCACATATAATGTTGCATCCGTTATAGAGGAAAATCATAGTCACGACTCCAGAAGATAGACATTTATCCGTAAAGTCTCTTTGTTGAGCCAGAGCTGACAATATGATCCAGATGACGTAACCAAAGCACATTGAAGATAAACCAGTGAAAAACACTGTTCTGCGACGGAACTTGTCTACTATCGATGCAACAAGAACACTAGCGACCAATCCCCACACAGATAAACCAATATTAAACTTGAGCTGAGTGATAGAGTCTGTAATTCCAACATTATTAAGCACAATGTGGAGGTAGTATGAGATTAGGGCGTTTCCTTCGAGCTGCAACATTGGGGGACAAAAAAGCAGATAAATAATCTATGACGGAGTGAAGGAGATTTAATCCACTTCACTATATGAGACATGTTTTGTAACGTTGTCTGATTGTGTTGCATCGTAGTTTGTAGGATAAAGAGATTGTCACTGGACTGATTGGCGTTTTTGGTATCTGTTGTTTTGGGGGATTGTGAGCAGTCCCCATGGCGATATCCTTTCGCCATGTCCTTTCTCTCCGCAGGTCCCGCATAATCCCAAGCGGGAACGGCGCATCTTCTCGGTTTCCGGTTTCGGGGCTGCGGTCGCCGCGTCCAGCTGCATCGGTTCTGGACCGGATGGAGACGTCTGTTGGAGCTGTACACGGTGGTCATACGGCGGCGTCACTTTTCGAGGGTTCTCTCCATATATCGGGTATCGATGCGGAATGCAAGTTCTTGCATTTGTTCCAAAGACTGGGGTTTGCCGAGCCGCGCGCACTCGTCTTTCATGTGTTCTGTTAAACCGTCGTAAAACTGGTCCTTAAATACCGCGTCGTTCCAAGAGACGTGAATGGCCAGTGATGCGAATTCGGCAATGTAGACCGATACCGAAGTCTTTTGTCTGCATAAACGGATCTTCCTTAGCGCGGCACCAGTGGGATCTGGGTCCCCGAAGGTTTCTTGAAAGCACCCAAGAATGATTCAAATAGTCTTCGAACCGCCTACTTTCCAAGAAACGACGGAAGTCCTGGAAGGTTGAGAAGGGCATTACGCCGTCAGGCATCATGGAAGCATAAAGGGAAAACCATGCCCGCGTAAGTACGACGCTGCGTATCCAACTTTGGAATCCTCATTCGGGAAGAGTTCGGGTTTGGTGGCGAACCTTATGGCCACTTGAGCGAAGAACTCTCTTAGCTTCTTGCGATCCCCATGGAAGAACTGAGGATCAGATGCCTTGGCCCTTTTTGCGAACGAATAGAGCGGCACTTCGGTCATTGATTCCGACACGGTAAGTAGAAGAAAAGACAGTAGTGTAACGGTACTCGACTTGACCAGGGCTTGACTGGATTGAGACTAGACTGGGCAAAGACAGAAGCAAAACGATATATATTCCTTAATTCAAGACTGTCTCTTGGCCTGGAGAACGAGGACAAACCCCTCTTATTTATGTTCCCAGGTCCTGCCTATAGCCAAATGTGTATTTCACGATAGAAACTAACGTATCATATATCATAAAATGACAAATCACAAATCATGTCGACAACTCACAGGATGCTTACAAAAGCATGAGTCACAAACCCAAAATCTTAACATCACAAATGATAGGTCACTCCTCAGCAACACCTCGCTTAACCGGTGCCAATAATACTGGTTATCATTACAGCTACTGATTATGGATGGCCATTCTAGCCACATTACGAGCGATATGATTGCACTATGTATGGAGAGTGTGAGCGATGTAAATGTGAGTGGATATTGACGTGGAATATGAAGTGAACTATAGAAGGGGGGCTGAGGTTCTGATCTTCTTGACGACCAGTCTCACGACTATTCTAGGTCTATATATACAGGAACAACACCTCCAACCGAGGTGTTGTCAAAAACGACTAACTCAGAACTGCCCCGCTGGCCCAGCGATACCACCGAACGGACTTCTTCCGTTCGGCTATCTCAGAACACTACAGACACGCGATCAGAGCTCATGACCTCGTGAAGTGGGGAACACGGCAGAGACGCCGACCAGATAGGAACAGGAATGTGAAGATTGGCCAGATCCCCACAAGCGTAACTCAAAGAAGACCAATCTCCAGTGGGATATCTCCACCATGGAGGGACGCCGAGAAATCTCGGAGAAGTCTCCCACGCGGAGAGACAACGAGACACATCGGAGAAACTCCGAAGTGAAACCCACCACACTGGAAGTGAAGACTGACTTACTCCGAGAACACCGATCTCTCACAGGAGAGTGGTATTGACCTTCTTATTCTACCTCCTCATTGTTCGCATTTACTTCAGCCACTTGATGTTGGGGTGTATAGGGCATTAAAGAGATATCATGCCCAAGACGTGGACCGCTATACTCGGGCTGGTATACAGCGAATAAAACGGGCTGATTGGATTGAACTTTTTCAGCGCATTCGAGAGAAAGGGCTTACATCTCAGAACATTCAAAGTGGGTGGAAAGGAGCTGGTTTGATTCCATTTAGCCATCGGCGAGTATTAAACAACCTTCCACTTCCAGCTAATGAGCCGCCATGTACTCCTCCAATCACAACTAATATTACGGATCTAGACCTTTCCATTCTTAAGAGCTCTCCTCCAGACGGAACAGAACTAAAGCACGCAAATTCGGTCTTTAATAGAGCTCTGGCAAGCAAGAATCCCCGGCTTCACCAACTCGGCGATACGCGAAGCGAATGACCCAGCTGGTCGAAAGTCAGAATGCTGAGCTAACGATTTTACGGAAGGAGCTTCAAGAGTGTGAGAGTTGCTTCAGACCCGTAAAAAACGAACCAAAGGCAAGAGAGTTAAGCTACAGGGCGAATTTGTGTTTAGTACAGAGGAAGTGTTAAAAATCGTTCGCGAGGTGGAAGAGAACCCTAAGGCAAAACGACCGCGTGGGCGGCCACGTAAGCGCCCAATCGAAGAAGTAGATCAAGGAGAAAAGAGGAAGAAATAGAAAATAGTTCGAGCGAGTCGGAGTTGGATTTGGTCAATTGTGTGGCGCGTATGACTGGGTCGAAGGGAGGAGATGGAATTTAGCGGCCAGGTTCCCCATTGAAACCCTGAACCCTGAACCCCCGTTACTGCATCTGACCCGAGTCCCTAGAAAAATGCTTGCTACCCACTTCCTGCCTACCCCCGGCTCCAATTCAACTACACCCAATTGATATCACTGCCCACAAAGTTTCCTCGACCCTCACATCTCATACATTCGCTTCTCGTACAGCGAGCATTGATGCAACAATCCTCCCAGAAACATAGGCATACTTATTCCACTGTGTTAGTCTAGGTCCTCAATCCTCAAAACCTAACGCATTCGAGATTACTCACCACTTTCACCCAAGGCTGCTGAAGTTCAGGTGTCCATTTCTATTGACATGTCAACCAAAGTGCTACATTCTGAGTTACAACGATTTCACTCACCTCACCGAACTTGTCACTAAAGGTTGCAATCAAAATGTTCCCAACAACATCGAACTACGCCAGACCAAAACGTTAGTGACCAGATTGACCACCATCAAGAAGGAAGGACACCTACATGCTCGGGTTGTACACCCGGAATCCGCCCATGTAACTTCCCAAGACTTTCCAATGCTGGCGTGATGGACTCGATATCACCGAGGGCCCCGACAGCGACGCCCAGGACGGCACCTAGTGATGCTGATTGGCGGTTAATGTCATGGAAAAGCTCTTTTAATTCCGGATGGAGTGAAAATAGTCCAGCGTATAGTATGGAAGCTATGGCTGTTGCTGGCTCATCGCCATTTGCAGCATTAGGAGTTGTAGCTCTGCAAGACATTCGTGGTTAGCACTACTCAAGCAATGATTATGTCAGATGCATCGGAACATACTCAGCCCATGAATCCTGGACTAGGGAGATTTCATCTGTTGTGAGAGATATTGAAATGGGATCGGCTGCAGTCATGGTCCTGGCTTGGTAAGGATTTGGTAAGGATTTGTAGTAGCTACTAAATGTGAAAAAGTGACACTAGTGTTTGAGCAACGAGTGATTAAAAGGGCTTCACGGCACTTATAGGTGGCTGTTCCCGCAAACGGTGGCAGATTAATTTGAATGTAAAATGTCGTCACGCAAGGTAAGGGTCACATTATTGTCGTACGTTTTATAGTTCGCCACGGCCGGAGCTAGGGGCACACGAAAGTATGTCGAGAGCTGCTCAAGGGAATTTAATACAGACTTTACAGTAACTTAGTCGAATACCGTTCATATTATCTCGTACGGGAATTACGTCACTGTAATTGTTAAAGCTGCGAATTCTGATTGTCTATGGCACCGAATACATGTGGAACTTGTATCTTTCTGCCGTTAATCGGACCCTCTTTCCTCCCAGGTGCCGCTTGCCATAAGACTGTGCGACGACATAGCAAGTATAGACTTCGTACTATTACTATGACTATTTCGCCCCTAAGTACCACCGAGAAAAATCCATCCACACACTCATGTCGTAGAATTATCCGACACAGTCGTGTAATGGGTTGGCATGTAAATATTTTCACCGAAACAGGTGTCAACTATCTGCAGATCGGGCTGGCAGCAATAAGGCATGCGATAATATGTCGAGCTTACAATTCTATGTTAAGTCCGAACCGCTTCGAAATTCGTCTGTGCACATACGCGCATTGATTTTGCTATTTTACCTTGAGTGGCCGGTTACAGTACAGTAGAACCCCGTTAAGCCGATTCGCTGTAAGCCGATAACCCCGTTAAGCCAATATTTTTTTTTATAAAAATTTATTTCAC
The DNA here is from genome assembly GCA_030568275.1 of Lipomyces orientalis. Classification (NCBI taxonomy): domain Eukaryota; kingdom Fungi; phylum Ascomycota; class Lipomycetes; order Lipomycetales; family Lipomycetaceae; genus Lipomyces; species Lipomyces orientalis. The sequence continues at coordinate 17,718 of JAJLTP010000156.1, read as the reverse complement.
ATATAAATTTCCCGCCCTCCCGATATCCGATCGATCGTAAGCTATATCGGCATAACGAAAGTCAACAAAATTTTTTAAGATGCCCAGACAGACCCATAAGGCAATAACCGATGGTCAAAGGAAGACTCTTCGAGATTGTATCAGCAATGCCCATCGATAAGGGGGGTGAAGGGCAAACAGCAGCATAATAAACAGGCGTCTCATCTAACTTCTCGTACAGACATCCTGAATTCCTCCTAAGGTAGCTAAACCATTTCCATCCATCCATTCCATTTGGACAAATCAGTGGAGTGGATGGCCACCCTGTGTCACATATACAAACTCTTTCCAGACACACATATCAAAGCTGTTTACGACCAACGAGCTAGTGGCACTATTACGAACAATTATCTCAACAATCGCTCCAGAGCTCGTCGCTTAAGGGTGATTAGCGCGATGCTTGCCGCACGTCTTATTATTAATCGGCCGACAAAATTTCATTTTCGCATTTTCAGATTTAAAGTTCGGCTGGACCAACTTTTGCTTGATTTGCGACCTTTCCCTTTTGGTCTAGCTGTTCTCGTCTTGACCGCATTATTATGATACGTTAGACCCGGAGCAAATTTGCGACACAGATGGTCGCCAAACCTAAGAAGTGTAGCATCTGCTGTGCAAGGTGCTCTGAGGACCCTTAAGAGGAGGCCCAATGCTGCTGCCACAAAACGCTGCCAGCGACAGCTAATTAGCGCATTGGTCTCGAAGACCACTGAAGTCGGGTGCGATAACGAAATCGGCCTTGCACTGCAAGCTGCGCCTACTGATCATGACCGACAGTACATTCGAAAGGAATGGAAGGATCAGAAAAAAATTGTGGGCAGCGTACGCTCCTGGATAGAGCCTACTGTTTGAAACTCTCACGCCAACCACAAGAAACCTAAGAATTCAATGTATCAGAATATTGCCGATTTGACGATATCGTCAGAATCTTTGCCGATATCGTATCGGCAAACTCAGGTGCTGACGATTTTTATCGTCAATCGGCAATCGTCTAACAGCAAGTCTGCCGATATCGTACCGCCAATATCGATTGAGGATACGATATCGGCGTATCGTCAATATCGCCAACAGCCCTATTTCTATCTTTCGTCTTGTTGTGAGCGTCTTTTGTTTATGAGGCTTATGCCTTTGCGTTTTCTTGAACTGTTGTTCCTGCAGTAATATATAACAGGCGTGTGTTTTTTATCAAAATAGTGGATCACGTGTTTCATATGGTCATATATATTACCATATATGATATCATATGGTATCAGTCTCATATTATATGAGTTCATCTGAACTCATATAATAGACGTATTGGTTTGACAGAATGAAGTCATATATGGTAATATCACACTACTGCACACACTGTCTACAATCCTTCTGCCATAACCAACTGCCGGTACTGCCCCATCTCCAACGGAGATCAGTTCCTCGCCGCCAGTGAGATTTTCTGGAGCCAACGCTGGCGCAATTTTGGCATCGGATGGGCGTATATCGTGTTCAACATCTTTGGGGCTGTGATGCGGTACTACTTGATCCGGGTCCGAAAGCCAACGGGAGACACTAAGAGGACGGTGAGCATTATGCTCCACTCTCTGGGGAAGGCAGGCTATTGGGTCCGTAGCCTGCTTACGACATAGGGAAGGAATTCCGAAGGGGACAGAGCATCTGAATTACAAGGTTTATTGAATGGGATGGGTCAGTCTTCTATGGAATTTACCACCGATATAGCGGTGCAAGCTCTCTAGTATGCCACTTGATGTTTCAGACTACGCCACTTTAATCTCTGCACGTTTGCCACTATTAGATTGCCGACAATGCAGAGTCGTTAGTCGGGTCTAGAAGGTCCTGATTTATATCGTCTATTGCGGCACAATCCGGTGCACCTTGGAGTGCTTCCATCGCTGACGCATCACACACAATCACGCGCATCCATCGAGTTGCCAAAGTGCTGTGGTGTAGATTTCCACTAAGAGAGGTCATAAAATTAACCGTATCCAGTGCCAAGCTATTTGTCAACAATTTGACAGGGCAGGAAGTTGCTGCGCTTCTGAGTTCAGCGCCACACAGACGTGAAGACTAATTATTGGTCACTCAATTCTCTCAGCTATCAATATTTGCCGTGTGAAACTGGAAATTTTTATGTGACAAATATGCTTCAAAGCATTGAGATATCAAACGGAAGCTGTAGAACAAGAGTCAATAAGCCACAGATATATATACTCAGTTTGGCATTGTTCTATTAGGAAAAATGGGTGATGAGATATGTAGCTGTCTTAGTCATCACGAATACGAACTCTAAAGATGTGCTCGAGTAGGGCCAAAGTCGTACGAGATTTTCGTCATCCAACAAACCGACTGATGAGCAGCCAATAAGATACTGTCAGGCATCGTCACCAACGATTTCCGAGTATGAGTTACGAATAGGTGGACCTAAAACCGTATATCGTGAACTGTAGCGATTAGTCCCACTCAGTATATGGATCACGGTCGGGTGTAGATCGTCATGGTGACTTCATGTCGGCAAAAGGGTTCTGGTCGCAATTTCTAATGATAATCGGTATTGGGCCATTACAGAATCGCTACAAAGCTTTTCTTTGAAACACTATTAGAATAGGAACGGGGTAATGGAAGTGTACGTCGAAGTTGACAGTGTCCAAGTCCCCAGTGGATCGTTGGCACTAGCTACTCCTTCTGAGACCTGACTGACTGAACTTTGTAGATATCAGCTAGAAGGTCGCCGCCTCCGTTTTAGCTTGTTCGGATTGAACCTCGACCTTGAGTTAAGAATATTTAATATTTCCACTACCAAATCATTGTCTCTCGAAAATAACGCGCCCATTGAGAAACTGTGTTCTTTTGTTTCGTCATTTCGTTCGTCTCTTAAATGCAAACTGGAAATGTTAGTATCGTGCCGTGGAAAGTTCGCAGGGTTTCATGGTATCTAATGTTGCCGTACAGAAAGTAGTGCCGACAGAGACACAAACCTACTCACCAAATCCTCCAACTGTCACCACACAAGTGGTTATTCCGGTATCGGCAGGAGTTTCTGTACGAACAGTTGCTGCCATTATTTATGATCCTAAGGCACTGATCCGTTTGAACCCCCTGGTGCGAGAATGCACGCAATTACCAGCCGACAAAGCGATCGACAATATATCAGCAACTGGTAAGCAGTGGCGGTATCATATTGTCGATAATATTCCAATCTTTGGAGGACTCATGTGGACCACAACTGAATATCACGCGACATTTACAGCACTACCGGCAAATATTAATAACGATGCTACACGAATGGTGGTCGAGACGAAAGCTTCATTGGGGATATCTACGGTCTCCAACTGGACAGTTAGAGAGACCGATCACTGCGGTCCTGAGCAGAGTATTGTCGTTACTGAGGTATGCGTATCAAGCATACCTCTATTGCTAAGATATTTTGTAGTAGGGATTATTAAGTCTGCACATATTGAACTCTTTCAAAGACTTGTTAAGCAGCTTGACAATTCATCGAACTAAATATACACTGTCGCCGCAATGACAACGCTGTAAAATTGACCGTTGTGGATACCACTCTGTATGCTCTCATTGCAAACAATTCGGATGCAGTATGCTATCTATGTTTCACGACCATGGATATCTCATATTTGTAGAATTTATAGTTATGTAGCAGTATGTAACTATTAGTGCTCTTAATATTACGCGTACCAACCTGTATCCGTATAGATGCCAAATAGTTACGGGAGATATGGGTTATAGGGATATTTGGACTGCCGTATTCGAATTTCCAATGTTCCGCATATCCGTTTAGCCGACCACTTGTCACGGTGAACTAGGCAAGGATGGGTGGACTGAACTGTACGCTTTAGAGCGTACGGTGTACATCCCGTGCTTAGTGGTCTACCTAAGACTTGTTTGGGCGAAGCTTTAATTCCGCAACTATCTTGGCCCACTCGGCCACACAACCGCCATACCAACTTTGGCAAGAGCCGTAATGCCAGTACCTGTCATATTTGGTGCCTAAAGGTTAGTCCGGACAATCGTACCATGCCATCACAACTTTGAAATAACACCACCGGTTTTGCGGTTACAAGGCTCAACCTAAACTTATCCACTACTTGTGCGGTAAGACCTAGATAAAGGTGAATACCGTAAACGCTGAGCGATGACGATGATGCATTACAGGGCAAAGATGGGGGAATACGATGGCGACGAGTGCTCTGACGTTGTACTGCCCGACCTCAAAAACGGAGAGCAAGTGACGCACGATGAATGCTACTTCAATAGTAACGACGACGTCAGTGCAACGTGGATCGAAAGCGGTGAGTCCATCATTAAGAAGGGCCAAGGCTTAGGTCTTATGGTATCTGACTTCTACTGCGCCTGCCGTGGCTCCATTCAATTTGAAGGACAATACGCTCGGGAGATAATCGAGCCTTGCAAGAATAGTAACGGCTTCTGGGGTTCAGAAGACTGGTCCGACAACTTAGTAAGCTCATGGAAATCTTTGAGAGGTCACATCCAGGTTGCATAGGTTTGTTTTGCTTCGACCAAAGCAGTAACACCAGGCGCTTCCTTCTGATGCGCTGAGCGCTCAAGGTAAGGAAACTTACCTGAACATAAAACCTGCAAACCACTGGTCACGCCCGCATTGAGGTAGGTCTACAGGCGACAATGTACGAATGTATGATGTATACCCACGCTAGTCCCAAAGAGGGATAGCGAATAGTATTCCAATGTTTCTTTTTATTTAACTCTGATACAATGTACCCAATAAATAAGTCGAAGTGAGGCTAACCCGAACCCTAAATAGGGTACGAAACTGCTCTCGAAAGGTACAATCCCTTGCTAAATTCCGTGTCTCACAACGTATTCATCAACAGAGATTATGCACCGTAGTTTATCGTGTATTCGTCGCAAATTTCTATTCATTTTCGCCCCGTTACTGGTAGGACAAGCCAAAATAGACCAATTCGAAATCAATTCGAAACCACTTATCAATATGGGCTAAGCTGTGTGGCCGCAGGAAGCTGTACAATGAGGTATCTCCTAGACTTATCACAGCCTGTATTGTCATTTCTGTTGTAATATATCTTCCAGAATCTCTGTCATTTCCCAACCCATCTTGTAGCCAATCATCACACTCTCATCCTAGTTCGATATGGGTAACGAAGGCCACTCAGTATCCCGTCGGAAAAGCGAATTTGCTGGCCCTTGCGACAGAGATGCACAGATTTTACATGAACAAATTCATATTCCGACAGCCACTGCATCATTCTTCAGATTATTTAGATATGCGAACAGTGAAGATAAAGCTATTTTGTTCCTTGGCTTTTGTGCGTCCGTTATGGACGGTCTAATGAAGCCACTCATGGCAATTGTTTTCGGTGCCGCGACTATGGAGTTCACAGACATGTCGAACAATAACTTTGACAGTAACCAATTCATCAGAAATATCAGTCGACTTGCTCTTTATTTAGTCTTCATAGGCGTTGCTTCGTCATTGTTTACCTTTGTTAAAACATATCTCTTCAGGAATCGCGCGGAAATTTTATCGGCGCGTATACGTGAGCAATATCTTGCTGCAACCCTGAGACAGAATATTGGCTACTTTGATACACTAGGACCTGGGGAAATTACCTCTCGCATCGCGTCCGATACAGTTGCTGTCCAGGATGCCATGTCAGAGAAGATCTCATACCTTATTTCACATACTACAACCATTTTGGCGGCGACAGTTGTCGCTTATATACGTGCTCCTCTTCTATCGCTGATTGTTACTGGGAATGTCTTTGTGATTATATTTGTGTCATATCTTGGTTCGAGAGTCATCACGAAGTATTCAGAACTTGCGCAAACAGCAAATTCTCTAGGTGGAACTCTTGCCGAAGAATCAATTTCAAGCATCAGTAACGTTCAAGCGTTTGGAATCCAACACCATATGGTACAAGCTTATGACAAATTGCTTAAAATTTCCGAAAAGTGGAGTATCAGAGCCGGATATGCAGGTAGCTTGCAGTCTGGCATCACGTTCTTGTTTGCGTTTAGTATAGATGCCCTTGCTTATTGGCAAGGGACCAGACTTCTGACGGAAGGAAAAGTGAACGTTAGTGCCATGATGACAGTATGTAAATTGATCTCTTCTGCACGGTATCCCAACTGATTGCTTTAGGTTATCTTGACGCTGATCTACGGAGCTTACGCATTCATGATCTTAGCTCCGTATATCACTACCATATCGAATGGCCTAGCCGCATCTACGAAGATTTTTGCAACAATTGACCGTAAATCCGCAATTGATTCATTTTCACGTAAGGGAAAGAGATTAGCGGAAGTCAATGGGGATATCGAGCTCCGCAGTGTCCGCTTTATTTATCCTTCTCGCCCTCATGTTCCAATACTTCGCGACTTCAGTCTTCATATTCCCGCAGGACAAACTGTCGCTCTAGTGGGCGAATCAGGATCGGGAAAAAGTACTATTATAAGCTTATTGGAGCGATTCTATAATCCCGTTGACGGTCAAATTTTGCTTGATGGGCACGACATTTTCGATTTGAACACGCGATGGCTGCGGCAGACAATGGCATTAGTTTCACAGCAGTCCGAACTGTTCTCCTGCTCTATCTTTGACAATATTTGTTGTGGGTTGATAGGTACTACTTACGAGAACGCATCGACAATTACTAAACGAGAAAAGGTGATTGAAGCGTGCAAGCAGGCAAATGCTTGGGATTTTATTCAGACGCTTCCCAGCGGGTTGGAAACCCTTGTTGGTGAGCGCGGAATTTTATTGTCTGGAGGCCAAAGGCAAAGAATTGCGATTGCAAGAGCAATAGTTGGGAATCCCAAGATTTTGTTGTTGGATGAGGCTACGTCTGCTTTGGATACAAAAAGTGAGGCTACTGTGCAGGAAGCACTAGATCGAGCAGCCAAGAATAGGACTACTATTGTGAGTATCTTTGTTCCTCAGTTTGCATTGCTATGCTCTAATAGTTATAGGTTATTGCCCATCGCCTGTCTACAATTAAGAACGCTGATCTGATTGTTGTAATGCATAGAGGCGAAATTCTTGAAAAAGGAACACACGATGAGCTTATGACGAAGATGGATCGATACTACAGACTCATTCAATCTCAGAGTATCGAAGCCCGCAGACAATTTCACAGTGAGTCCGAGAATTTGCCAGCCTGCGAGGAGGTCTTGCGCGAAAAGAATGTGATAGATGTTCGCAATGATTCCATGTTAATGAAAACGAGTGGTGGAGACCAAGAGTCAATCGGTACATTCCATGGGAGAATTGAGGACAAGAAACTACCTTCTATCTGGGCAGTTATGAAATTACTGTATAAGATAGGACAAACTGATATTATAGTTATGGTCATTGGCCTGGTCTCCAGCGTTATAACGGGTTTCGGTTACGTTGGTCTCGGTATTCTTTACGGTGTAGCTCTTCAACGCCTAGAGGACTATGGCACGCCATATCACTATCAGGAGTTAAAGAAAGCCGTTTATCCAACTGCTGGATTTCTTTTCATGGTTGGTGTCATTCTCCTATTTACCAGCTCGATAGGTGGCTGCATGTTTTCGTACTCTTCAAGCAATCTGGTCCGCCATATTCGTGCATTGTCATTCCAGCATATTCTTCGCCAGGACATTTCCTATTTCGACGCTGAAGAACATTCGGCTGGTGCTTTGTGCTCTGCGCTTGCAAACGAAGCTCAGAGTATTGAGTCACTTGGAGGCGTCACAATGAACAAACTTCTGGAATGTATTACAATCTTCCTTGGTGGATTTGTGGTTTCTGTTGTAATTGGCTTCAAGCTTGGTTTGGTCATGTTCGGAACGGTTCCAATCATTGTGATTGTTGGAGCGTTGCGCTTCAGATCTTTAGCCATGGTCGCTCAGAATAAACATAACGATAATGAGATATCTTCGGCGCAGGCTTGCGAGGCGACGTCCGCTATTCGGACTGTGTTGTCGCTGACTAGAGAGGAGAAGATTCTTGAGCAATATGGAACCAATCTAAAAAGCATTATTGAAGGAAATCGAGCCGCTGAATTCAGGTCCGCGGTCTTTGAGGGACTTGCTGAAGGTATGCAGTATTTTATCACGGCTCTGGGTTTCTGGTATGGTAGCATACTTGTCGCCAGGGGTGAATACTCTCTGTTTCAGTTCTTCGCCGTCTTCCTCATAGTCGTCTTCGGCGCAGATCATACTTCTACATTTTTCACGTTTGCGCCAGAAATGGGGAAGGCTTTGAATGCTGGTCGTAATATCAAGAAGTTACTAGATTCGGTTCCTGATATAGACTCTTGGAATTCTGACGGCAACAAAATCCATGAGGATCAGGTTGAAGGCGAAATCGAGCTACACGACATCTTTTTCCGGTATCCGAGTCGACCTAATATTCCGGTTCTTCAGGGGCTTAGTCTTACTGTCAAGAAAGGCCAGTTTGTGGCTTTGGTTGGTTCGTCTGGATGCGGAAAGAGTACCATCATTGGCTTGATCGAGTTATTTTATAGACCGCAGTGCGGGAGTATCTTTCTTGATGGGCACGATATTCAGAGTCTCAGTGTATCTGCATACCGTGGCAATTTTGCCTTAGTGCAACAGGAACCCACGCTCTACACGGGGACGATTAAATACAATGTGGCACTTGGCTGTACTCGTCAGGTTTCTGAAGAGGAGATTGTGATGGCCTGTAGGCAAGCTAACATCCACGACTTTGTCATGTCTCTCCCCGATGGCTATGACACGCTTTGCGGTGCAAAGGGTGTCCTTTTGTCTGGAGGTCAGAAGCAGCGCATCGCCATTGCTCGAGCAGTCATTCGTCAGCCTAAGGTGTTACTCCTCGATGAAGCTACGTCGGCACTCGACAGTGAATCTGAGACGGTCGTACAAGCTGCTCTCAATGAGGCTGCCAAAGGCAGAACAACCATTGCTATCGCTCACAGACTGAGCACCATTCGTAACGCTGACATGATCTATGTCATTGACAAAGGTAGTGTCTTGGAGAGCGGTACTCATCGGCAACTATTAGCTAACCAGGGCAAGTACTTTGAGTTGGTTCAGTTACAGTCGTTGGAGACGGATTGATTAGAGACATGAGTTATTATTTATCCAATTTTTTATTTTTAAGTGTTATTTTCATTTGTATGCTCGTTTCATATTTCGCATTTAATTACAAATTATTAGATAAGTAAATTTAATTCTTGTCATCCAGATACGGCAGTCGATCAGAGCAATCGTAGAATCTTGCACGAAATATGGAAATCGTATCAACAACAGCTTATGTTGCCTGCATGTAAGCTGATCTTTTGCGCCGATGACTTTAGGTCTGCGCAGCTTCTAATTGCTGAGCGAGATGGCTACCACCTAATCGAAGGACTCCAAGAGCCTGGAGTGTCTCTGGCTTTTACTACCCCTGGCTTTAGCAACGAGAAGTACAGCCGTGGAAAAATGACGGAGATTTTTATCGACTCAACTTTTTCAACGATTAAACATGGATACGAACTTTACTGCGTGCTAGTCGAGTACGACCTGGTCTCGCTACCTCTTTCGTACCTTCTGTTAGATACCCGCAGTGTCAAGGAAGACGGCAAGAGAGGCATTCGCTTGACACGTTGGTTTGCTGCATTGAGACGTGAGGGCTTGAATCCAAACGTCGTGCACACCCATAAGGACTTTGCTGGTAACAATTTTGATTTTTCATATTACAGCTCATTGATTGCAGTTGACCATTTTGTAGAAGTGACCGCGGCAAGCATTGTTTTTAAACCCAACAATCCAGCGTATAATCATCACCTTTGCCTCTGGCACAGCCTACGTGCAATAGATCAGCAAATCACGGGCAAAGTCAAAGACAAAGTGTATGATTCAAGCTCTGCCCGAGTATCTTCGTTTTTTAGCTGACGAGTCCGATTGGATCTTGTCCAAGGGTCAGAACAAACGATGCAGCGCAGAGCAAGGCCAAACGCTTCGAAGTATGATCAAGCGACACTTATTACGGCACCCGTTACTACCTCAAGTAGTTGACGATAAGAAAGCCGCACCCGGTACACTGCAGTTTGAGAGCTACGAAGAAATTCATAGCTGCTCCGTAAGAGAAATGTTAGAGTACTGCAGGTCCATCAATAGACCAAAACTTTTCTGCTATTTTTGGGCTAATTGGTACCGACCGAGCTTTGGCAATGTTGGTTCGCGGTGGGAGATCGCTTCTCTCTGTGGCAGACGAGGTTCTGACGCACCTATTCCCATCTCACGCACGACAATGCGCTTGGAGAGCCGTTGGCGAATACTAAAGAAGGACTATGCATCGCGTTTCACTCGGCCGAGACTAGATATACTGACTTACATAATTTGTACCGGTCTAGTTCCCTCTAGAATGCACTTTCACGCTCAGGTTGAAGCGCGTAGCAGAAGGCCTAGCGCATACGATGACTTCGTGCATTTATGGCGAGTGTGCGCTTCTGCCATTGGCGCTAGTGTCATATCTGATCGCGATGAAGTGTACCATGCGGACCATGACAAGTGGGTGTGCAGTTGTCCGTCGTTCATTTTGAATGCACGTATGCAAGCATCTCGTATCGTTTTATTGCTCCGAGAATGCTGATGGTACGTATATTGTGCGGGCGCCACCTTCATTCAGACCAGATTTGTTCCAGGAAACTTTGCCGCTTCTGAGGTTCGATGCCTCTGATCTCATTGACGATGAGAATATCAGGTCGGGTGCGGAAGTAACCAATGCTGATGACAATGGCACTGGAGCTGAGCCACCGACATATGCAGAGGAGTTGGAATCTTTCCAGCTCCTCCCATCCGAGAATCCCGAGAGTGTGGAAGAAAATGATGAAGAGTTTACGGAGCTTCTTCCGATCCTGGGTTGGACAGTTGGGGCAAGCGTATCGAATCCAAGGATGCAGCAGGATATGCGTCGCTTCATCACGACTCCCGCCTCCTATATTGCCCACTTTAAGAGACCGTATGAAGAGGCTTTGGGCCAGTCTCGATCCGAGGTCAATCATACTATGAGAAAAGCCCCCAAGACCTACTATTACATGCGACCACAGAATCAGCATAATTGTTCATCTGAAACTCGTTAAATCGAATCGTAGCCGAGACAAAATTACCATGACGGGACGGGCTTCGCCTCGGTTTCATAGTCGCATTCTGATATTGACATTGGCCCTGCCTTCAGAAACTTTCTCCGTATATTTTGCGAGCTTGCTAAAGACCTTTGGATCGAGCCGGCATTCTGACGTCAGACGAAAGAGCGGATAATAGCGAATACACGTAATTTATGTTCTATATAAGCGTTAACGCGACGCGATATATTAATTTTGATGGCGACGCGTTGCCTTGCAATACATAATTAGGTATTGATATTTTGCTCATGGCATAAACATCAAAACAAGTCTGCTATTACGTAATACATTGGTCATTAAACCTTATTCTGTTATGTACCTGACGTGTCATACTGAGCCCTTCGGCATAGTAGACCAATTTCGTACCCCCACACAGAGTACAAAGCATAACTCTGGCATTTCCAATTATTTTAAATGCAACCAAACTGAGTTCTATTAATTCTAACATTTTAAAGACCATAATTTATTTTATTGCGTGATTTATTATGATTTGCTGGTTGATGTCTTTTTGTGAGGTTGTCGGTACGAGGGCTCAAAAATTAAGCGACTAAACTGGATGCACCATACCCTGCTGACCAAGACCCGCACGGCTCCATTTCAATGGCCATCGCCGCAATATGGGTCCCACTGCACCAAGGCAGTTAATCTGCACGCCACATTACTAATTTAGTAATCAATCCGCTAAGATAGTTTAGAAGCAGTTCTATACTGAAAAAATAAAGCGTGTGACTATCTCTTATAACTAACGTTTATGACTATCGGAGCTAAATCACGTGCTATTACTTAAATGAGTTAGTCATTTCCTATTAACGCTAGTTCAGGATTAAGGGCCTGATTCTTTTTTTAAATGGCTCTCCCATTTTAAAAAAAAAAAAAAAAAAGAATCGCCCCTTCTAATGGTACTCCCATTAAACCTAAAAAGAATCAACCCTTCTAAAATTGTACTGCCATTATACACAAAAAGAATCAAACCTTCTAATGGTACTCCCATTATACACAAAAAGAATCAACCCTTCTAATGGTACTCCCATTATACACAAAAAGAATCAGGTAAGGTTAAATGGAGCTCCCATTTTACTAGCGTTAATGGAGTTGAAATGGTGGCCGCCTTTTCCCATACAAAAAGCTAATGGAGGTCAGACCTCCATTTCAACTCCGTTTACGCTAACGAAACCTACCGAAACACCACCTTTCTGACCAATCTACAGAGTAGCACGTCTCTACAATGCGCTCCCAACAGGAAATCGATATCGAAGACGATTTAATCGACGACCTCTTCCTTACGATTATACTAGAGTCCTTACAAATGGAGGAGAAAAAGGGGGCGGGAAACAAAGGGCCACAGAGGAGGAAGGATTTGAACAAGGACGCGGGGCAACAGTACCTGGACTAGCTACTTAACTGTGGCAACCCTGAACGCATTAAGAGCGCCTTAAGGATGTCTCGCGATACCTTTATTTCGCTAGTCAACTGGCTTGTAAACCATACCCAGCTGAGAGCCTCAATGCATGTTTCAGCCGAACTGAAACTAGCCATCTTCTTGCATATCGTCTCCCGGCCAGCGTCACAGAGGGACACTATGGAACGCTACTTTGTTGGCAACAGGGTAGTCAGCGAGTAAGCTACCTACAATCGATTTGAAATCAGGCCTTACCTAATTGCTCGTAGGTCATTTCATGAAGTTCTCGACTCGCTGCTTATCCTTTACCCCCACTTTGTCAAACTCCCTGATCTTGATACTCCCCTGGCCTCTCGAATCTCTGACGACCAGCGATTTTTTCCATGGTTTAAAGATTGCCTAGGAGCTTTGGATGGCACGCATATTGCCGCCCATACCAATCTGGAGGAGCAACCGAAATTTCGGAATCGCAAAGGCTTTTTGTCCCAGAACGTACTTGCTGTTTGTGACTTCGATTTGAATTTCGTATACTCTTTGCCTGGTTGGGAAGGCTCTGCGCACGATGGGCGAGTACTCGTAGACGCTCAGGCTTCCAAAGGCTTTGTTACGCCTCCAGGCAAGTACTGGTTGGGTGATGCAGGCTACGGGAACAGCGAGTTTGTTCTTGCACCGTATCGATCGGTGCGATATCACTTGAAAGAGCAACGGCTGGCCAATTTGAAGTACTTCTCCATCTATCTTGTCTTCTTTTACATACTAATTTATATGCAATTATTAGGCCCGAGAATGCCAAGGAGCTGTTCAACCTCCGCCACGCCACGTTGCGCAATGTCATTGAACGCATATTTGGCGTTATAAAGAGAAAATTTAAAATACTCGCCGTAATGGGGGAGTATTCAATTCCAACCCAGATTCAGCTGGTGCTTGGCCTCCTTGGCCTCTTTAACTTTGTTCGTCAAAGGGAAGTGTCGAGTTGATTGATGATGTTAGTGACAATGCTGGGGATTCAACTCCTTTGGCGGCTACAACAGGGTCCCAATCTCAAGGCGCTAAAGCTATGAATGAGTTTAGGGATAAGATAGCCCAAGAGATGTGGGTAGCGTACTGCCAGCATATTGGAAGGGAGATTTAAAAATCAAAAATAGCTGGGCCCAAAGTCTAGATAGTTCAAACGACAAATGTCACACTCACTATATAAAAACACACCAAAACAAGACTTCAAGCATCCAAAGAACCATACCCAAAGGGCCAAGCACCTTATTCATAGAGGATTTTAACACCTGCATGCCTTTCGAGCCACCGGTCTCTCCTAGCCGCATCTTTGATGCCAGTAAACACGCTTGATTTGGCCTCGTTTTCAAGGCAATCTAAAGCCATATCGAAGTGTTCACTGGACAGTTTGCCAGAGTACTCCTCCTCTAAGAGATCTATCCCTTGTTGAAGTACGTTACGGCGAGACCGAGCTAGCTGTACCATGACTTTTTCAATTAACTGATATGTACCTCCCTTTAGAGTCTCCTTCTCCTCCTCCTTCTCTAACTTATCGTCATTAGTTCGCCGGCGTTTTCGAAGAGGGCCTGATGCCGAATAAGGTGACGGAGTAGAGCTACTTCCAGAGGAGGAGGGACCCCTAAGAAGAGGGTCGAGAAGGGGGGAGTCTGAAGGTCGATTGATTAGCGTAGTAGCGTAGACACCAGTAGCCATTGAAGGGGCATATAGTTCATCTAGAAGTTCGGTGAATTCAAGGGCATTATAACGGTGCCATTTGCATGATTTTCGGTGCTGATTTGTTAGCAAATTATCACCAAAGGAGCCACTAGCAAACATACCCTAAGCACCTCATCCCATGCCTCTGGAGCTGCCGTAACACGACGAGTTTCTGGGTGAATCCCAAAGCCAGACTGACCAATCAACCACTTCCAATCTTTGTAATAAGCCTTGTAATTTGACTCCTTGTTCTTTAACTTCTCGATCGATAAGACGTGTTTAACCTTTGAAGGAGCCCTAGATCGGACGACCTCCAAAGCGTCTACCCAGGCCTCTTGTTTGAACCCTGAATCGGCTCTTTCCCACTTCTTACCTTATCCAAGAGAGTTGTAAACAGCCCCTCCTCCATTGTATAGCTCCATGCTAGTCTTGAAGGGCCCTGGACATCTGTTCCCCGGCCTCTTTTGATAGGTCCAATCTCTGTAGACTCCGGCCCGGATTCGAAAGCAGAGGGCGTGGGTAGAGGAGTATCGAAAGAGTCTTCTGAATCACCAAGGAGGGGATATTCGAAACGCTCTTCTCGCAGCAGTGGCGGGGAAGGGGACGAGTCAGTAATTGTATCTTCTTCAAAAGGATCTATAAACTGTGAAGGCCGTATAGTCTCAAGGCGACTTCCCTTTTTATTGGTACGGGCCATTTCAAAAATATCAAATATTGATACGAAAGAGAAATTAGAGGGAGAGAATTATTAGCGAGCAAAGCTTTATAGTAAAATTACTAGAGTCGCGTTTACGCGGTTGTAGGGTAACTTTAGGCCCTATTCAAAATTTATTTCTTAACGCGTAATTTTCGTGTCTGATCCAGGTCCCGTGCAGATTCAAATGGGAGCACCGTTTACACTTTTAAATGGAGCTCCCATCAGCGCCTGAAACCCTGAGCCCTAAATGGGACCTCCATTAGGAGGAAATAAATGGCGCCACCTTAATGGAGCTCCCATTTAAAAAAGAAAATGGGAGGGCCATTAAAAAAAAGAATCAGGCCCTAAAGTACACCCCGGACGCGCGGTCTTTTAACTCTCAATTCTGTGTAAATTCTTTGTATAGATTATTTGTATACTAACTATCTAGTACTTGTTGACTCTCATCAGTCAAATAGGGCTGTTGACTATTTGCCGATCTGCCGATATCGGTCGATCCGATATCGGCGACGATACTATATCGTCAGCCTCAAAATCTTGCCGATAAAATTACGAATAAATATCGGCAATCGTAGACATTAGCCGATATAGTATCGGCATATAGTCAACGATATCGGTTATCGGCAGAAAATCTCCTAAATTAGGACTAGCTGGTATTCAAATTGTCACCAATTTGGGAGAGATATCAATTACCCGCCCGATTGACGTCAGTAAGGTTTGTATAGCAATATGTAGAAATCAACATATTTTTAGAAAGAAGTAAGAGTCTATTGACATATTATGCGAAACTATTAAATATAGATATATTTCGCTCATTAATGCTTATAGTAGTTATTCATGAGCATTAACATGCGCATTGTATCGGCCTTCATTGAATGCCTCCTCACTCCTGGCAGGTCCCGTCCTGCATTAAACAACCTTTCAACTTGAACTTCTGACGCTGGGATGGCTAGAAAAGTTCTAGCCCCAGAACTCATCCTAGGTTACTCCTCTCTATGTGCATGCCACCACTTGCACAACCAATTCTGATCGGCTGTATCCATGATAGTGACTAGCGGGCTGTCGAAGTAGCGATCTATGTCGGAAAGTGTAGTCCGGCTTCGGGGTTGTACTTTCTGCAGCATCCGAGACTCCGGATTGTTTATACTGTCATCCGCCGCAAGTGGCAGATTTGCAGGAGAGTCCTCATCAATTGAATCGTACATCAAATGCAGTTTTTGGCGCATAGAGTGAATTATGAGGACGCCAGAGTTCTCATCCGCTTCAAGCTCTTTCAAAATGAGATTTTGCTTCACTCGGGGATCTAGTATTAGAGCGATGTAATGCGTATCAGTTGCATCCATGAACGAATAATATTTTCTGTATTTTGCCATTCCTTGGTTAACCGCACATGCAATGTCATATCCAAGGTTGGAAAACTCTCCCTTCCGCTCGGACGCATCATAAAGCATATCATGAAGTTCATAATAAATCACAAGTGAGAGGCTCATCTGTGGCTTTTTTGCTGATATGAGCAGAGTGAATTCATCAAATTTCGCGAGAATCATCTGGACTTGTTCAAGCCATAGCCAATCATCAGACGAGAACATTGGGATGTCCGTTTGTAGCTCTAAAAACTTGTTGATTTGACTTTTGGCTTGAAGCCCAATCCGAAATGTTGAATTCCACCTTGTCTCAACGTCGTATTGGATGAACTTATTGGGCAGTTTAAGAAAGTTGCAGATTTCCTTCCATTTCTGCCTTCGCTGGGGGCTTCTGTCAATCCAAAGGGCGAAGATTCTCTGGCTAATGGTCCTATCGAGGCAAATCGAGATATTCCGTCCCTGAGGTCAGTACAAACAGAAAATGCCTCGTCAATATTGTCAGATTTTAGAGTTCGGAGGATATCCTTAACGATAAGGTTCAAAATATGTGCGAGGCAACGAACAATGCTTTCCTCCCCTTGGAATAATGGCTCCTGCTCAGGGTTTTCACTAGAGGCTGTTATACAACTCCAACGCCATTACTTCGTTGTTACTTGCACTGTCTCCGGTAATGGTAATCACCTTGGATTGCAGTCCTAGTTCAATGAGCATCTCTTTGACTGCGGCTGCCAGGTTTGCTCCATTGTGTATACCACGGAACTCAGTGAATTCCAGAACCCTCTCTCGATATTCAAAATCCTCGGTAAGCTAATGGCCAATAATTCCTAAGATTGGGAGATGGTTCTTGCTAGTCCAGATGTCGAGGGATAATGCAATGGTCTTGCAAGTAGAATCAAGCTCTTCTCTTAATTGGAGACGCTGTGTTGTAAAATCCTCAAAAAGTCGCTGCCGAACCGTATGGCGTGAGGAGAGAGGGAGGGTTATACCGGGGATATCACAAAAAATTTGCTGAAACGCTGTAGATTCAAAAGTCGTAAATGCTTGGTTGTGAACTCAATATCGAGTTTGGACAGCAACGTACTATCCCAGGGGATGCACCTGCTAAAATTTGGGTATTAATAGGTCACACATAGACTGCGCTAGGCCATATTGCACTCTGATTGCGAAATAAACGACGCAACGCTATAACCAATCTGTAATGATAGCGATAAGGGTTAGGTGTAAATAGGGGCAGCAATTGCTTATCTTTAGTTCTTATCTTTGGTTCGGGCAGGCGTCGCCCATTTATTTTTCTATATATATGTACGCAAGTTTTCCTTGTCCTTCTTTCTTTTCTTCTTCGACGACAATACAAGCGTAAGTCCCCACATATCCATTCTCTGTTCCCACAGT